>DWKL01001949.1:0-13557 GCA_018249415.1 Phareas burnsi | reverse complement strand
TTAATTTTCTCTAATCAAAATAAATTATTGTTAGCAGAAACGAAACGTTTTGACAAGATATAATCCTACCAATATTGGATGTTTTATTTTTACACTCGAAATACTAACGTATGATTATATACTTTCTTATCTTATTTCTTGTATTTAACTGCAGTTTGTATTGTTTTATGTAATGTTATACCCATAACAGAGTCAAGGACTAATCTTTGAGGTTTCTAGACTCGGAACTTCAATCTCGTGTAATATATGGTTATGGATGTCATTCATAAGAGCAAAAGTTGCTTCGATGCTGTCCTTTTAAAAATAACCTTCAAATATGTACGCGAACTAATGCAAAATAATTGTTTTAAGCGTATACTCAATGCTTAAGTAGAGGAAATGATGATTATTGCTTTTGTGTGGTTTCTAACTTTTGACAACCTTTACTTCCAAGCAATTACTGAACTATAAAATAAAAATGGTTACTTAAGTAGTTATTTTTACTTAAATACTCACGCTTCAAGCAATTAATGAACTGTAAAATAAAAATCATTACTTAAGTAATTATTTTTACTTAAGTATACAATTTTACTCCTTTATAAATACGGGCGTACATCTACTGAGATTGCGGCTCAATTTTGAGTTCTAATAAATTCAAAATTGTAATATGTGATTGTTCTTTGTTGAACTGCGACAAAAGAATTTTTTTCGATTTGTATATATATATGATTCATTGCCTAGCAGTGACAGCCTTGCACCCTTCCTTATGTCCTACTGGGCACGAGTCTTTCGACGCTGACGCTGACGTCGACGCCGACACTGACACCGACGCTGACGCTGATGTGGACGCTGACGCGGACGCTGACACTGATGTTGACGCTGACGCTGACGATGATGTGTATCTTTTAATCATATAGTTTTTTTTTTACAGAAGTCGTCGAGTACGACCTGTCTTCACTTTGGACCGTTCAGGACATTTGGTGCTAGCCCAAGAACAATAAACTAGAAAAATATTCCAAACAAGGACTAACTACTTCATTCTTCAATTCTGAAAATTAAGAAAAGGCAGATAATAGTAAAACTTTCCGACAGCTTACATCTTTCACCATCAATACAATACAATATCATACAATACAATACAAAATCCCTTCTCATCCATGACAGACGATCCGACACAAGACCCGTGCACAGTAAAATATGAATGGGTTTGGTGAACCTCAAATGGCTACAACCCTTTTCTCCTCACAAGTGGAGGTCTGACACATATTCCACCATGCTGCTCCAATGCGGATTGGTGGAGAAACTTCAAATATATACGATTAAATAAAATATGTCTCTATTAATAACGTTATCGTCGTCAAGCTATTATTCTCCCATTGCTGGGCACGGGTCTCCTCTTAGAATGAGAGGAATTTAGACAATAGTTAACGCTGGCCAAGTGTGGATTGGTAGATTTCTTGAATCTTTTTAAAAATTACGGAGAACTCTCTGGGTTGTAAGTTTTCTTACGATGTTTTCCTTGGTCTTTAAAGCAAGGGATAACGAATTAATACTTACCAGAATTATAAGTTTAAATTAACGGTTTTTATTAATTAATTTCTAATTATCGACTCGTTGCCGTCCCACTGTTGGGCATGGGTTTCGCCTCAAAAAGAGAAGGGCAGGTCACAGCGCAATAGGGTGGATAAATGTATATTGGTAGCTTTCAGACGCTTTTGAGAACTTTTTGGAGAACACTTGGGAGGGAAGACATCGTGTGGAAACCTGTATGAGGTTATCTCGCAGTATTTTCCTTCACCGCTAAAGCAAGTGATAAAATAATGTCTGTTAACATTTCGAAAAAGTCAGGAGGCGTGCGGGACTCGTACTCCGTACCCCCAGCATGAGACGCCGGAATCTCACCACTTGACTATCGGTGCTCACCAATCCATGTAACATTTTCCAAAATAAATTTATTATAACTTTCGAAAACAAATTTGATTAGATACATTATAAATGTTGTTTGTAGGGCTCAATGGGCGCAATCAAAGCCCCATTTTGAAAACTACAATTTAATTCGGAATCTAACTTTTTTCAACTATTCCCGTCTCTTTTCCCCGTTCGTTCCGACCCGACCCGATCCCCGCGCCCCGCGCCCCCCGCATTCCCTTGATAAACCTATCGGTTACAATGTACTTAGGTTTTTTGCATTATCTGCTTATGTTTTTTTTTATTTTCCTAATTCTTTTTTATCATTTTATCCTACGTTGGACGAAGTTACCATAACGTTATGTGCCTATGATTTTTATTTACTCTATTTAAATTAAATTTTTATTTTCCTTTCCCTTGAAATGTAATTAAAAAATAACTTTAAGGTTTGAACGGGCTGTTTTGATACATATTTTAATTTTAACCCTTTATGTGTGGACTTCAACAGTATTTATTTTATTAATAGAAACGAAATAAAATGATTTGCGAATAAAAACCAAGAATTATCATTTTCCCTTTTTGGATTCTACTAAATCCTAAACATTATCATCAGCAACCCAGCACCTCAGAGGGAATTTCAGTTCTGCTTGAGGTTAGATGTGGGTGTCAATGGGCTGCAGGGACCATTTAATATCAGGCGGCCTGCACGCTCGTTTGCTACTCTTCAAGCATACAAAAATACATATAAAAGAGCAAAAAATACTTGTCATATTAAAAGTTTAATTTAATTTAATATTATTAATTTAACGGTTAAATTAACGGTTTTTATTAATTAATTTAACGGTTAAATTAATGGTTTTTATTAATTAATTTGTCTTTATCAACTCATTACCGTCCCCCTGCAGGGCACGGGGCTCCTCTTACAATGAAAAGGGTTACGCCGTAGTTTACTACGCTGACCAAGTGCGGATTGAGAGACACCTTTCATAAAGCCTCCGGCACCGTACTTAACTTACCCTCCGAAGCATGGAAGCGCTCACCAAATCCATCCATAAACACAAAAACGATTGCAAACAAGCCCAATCTTGCTTAACTTTATAGATCGGTACTGATCAAGCCTGACAACAAAACACTTATCATACTCTGTTATGACAACTGAGCCAGGGCTTGAGCACCCACCACCTTGCTGCCCCAATGCCGATTGGTAAAGATCGTTAACTAACCCGAAGTGGTCAACCGCGTCGGATATTTTTCCCATCGTCCATAAGGCCTCTAACAAGGTTAAACGACTTTACAATGCTGCTGCAATGCAATTAAATTGTATCAGATCCGCGTGCCACAGCGGTTACGGTGCCGGTCAGACACGCAGAGGATTCTGGGTTCGATCCCGGCCAATCAGACATTTAAATCATGAATTAAGATTTTTGTTCTGGGTCTAGGTGTTCGTGTACTTGAATGTATTCGTGGCACCCGACGCAGAATTATTCCTACTATGGGGATATGAGGGTATTTATTTATGTAATCTGTATTAGATGTTTTCAAAACTGTTATAAGGCTTCAGATCACGGCGGCATACCTTGCCCTCCGCAGTACGGGAAGCGCGTACGAAATTTGGCTATTAGCGGCCACCCATTTATTTCCCGAGGGTTGCTTAACTTAATAGGTCAGTCACGCTGGCCACGAGCTGTTTAGCTGCAAGCGCTATTGATCATCAAGTCATAACTGTCGCACGGTTGGGCACAGGTCTTCTCCTAGGACGAAAGGAGTTAGGCCATAGTCCATCCACCGCAGCCAAGAGTGTTTGATAAACTTCGCACACCTTCGAAAACTTTACGTAAAGGACTCTCAGATATGTAGATTTCCGCACGATGTTTTCCTTCACCGTTAAAGCAATATTTAATAATAGCAATAATTAATTATAAAAGGTAAAATATATGTAATTAATAAAGGTTACACATTCGAGAACTTCAGTTGTGAGAGTTTGTGTCTCAGGTTTCCTCACGATATTTTTCTTTACCGTCAATACAAGTGTTAATTAATTTCTATTTGTTATTGATTGATAATTCAAAGTGATTATAAATCAACATTATCGGGGAAAACAATTCTGTTGTTTTGCGTCTAATATCAAATTTTAAATTAGTTTTGGGTTTGCTCACCGAAAAGTTCGTTTAATACAAAACTTTTTATTTACAACATTGTATTGTAAGCTTCTGTTCCGTAACTTCAGCAAAGTTTAGCGGACCGGAAATATTTTAATAAGGTTTTATCGTATCGTATCCCTTGCGTATTAAATTTAAGGGTGTAGAACCCTTCGTGGTTCGAATCCAGAGGCACCATCACAGGTTTTTTGTCTTAGAATAGTGTAAAGCGTTGTTTTGTTTAGTTCGGAGAGTGTAGTGCGAAATGTTCGAAGGTTGGCCCTCATACCCATCAACAAGAACCAGAGGCGTTTCAACTCAGTCCTCAGGGAGAGGACCGCTTTTGTGACCGACCTCAGGTAGGACCACGATCTTATTTCGGGTTCGTTGCGGAAGTTTATGGACAGCACACTTCAACTTAGTACACGTCAGGGTTTAAAGTTGTAAAGGTATAAGGTAGACGTGTTATGAGGTAGATTGTGGCGATAATGTGATGTATTGGAGTTAAATCACGAAGGGTCTCATCCAACACCCATTTATCAGGCGGGCTGCATATTCCTTAGCTATTTCTACGCAATGAGAAAATAAAAGAATCACACCCGTCGATGATCGTCCGTCCGTCGTCGATATGAAAATAATTTTCAATCAAAACCATAAAAATTTTGGACAATATAATAAAACGAAATGTATTGTATGGTACGTTACCACATTCTCAGTATAAGTATCACATAAGAATAAATAACGAACAACACAAACAGAAACGCAGGGACACTTGCGATAATAATCATATTTTCTCTTATAAACGTGGCCGGCACTGAGAAAAACGTTTTGGTGCAATCGAAACGTGGCATTTGTTGATCGACGGCGTCTTCTACTGATATTTGGACCGAGTCACCCTTCCCTTCTTCTTGTTTGTGATGAGACGGTAAAGGAGCTTTTAGCTCTTCATAGTAATGTCTCAGAAGCTTCGGCTTTTTTAACTTGTGCGTAAAGTTCGAAGAACTGCTTTGTATGTTATATTTTGGGATTTCATTCGTGAAATCGATCGTTAGTTTATCGATCTCTTCATTTTGTATTATGTCACATTGCAATGATTTGTTAGTTACAGCTTTTGATTGGATAGTCGCGTTCGATTTTTTCAAATCATCTAAATGTATGTCGTTGGATAAACATTCGATTGTATCTGCACCAGATTTTGAGTTGGGATGAGTAAGTTTTTTTAGTTCGTGAAACGATTTCTTTAGTTCATTTTCAATTTTGTCACTTAACGTTTTTTCAAGTTTTTTGACCGCTATTTCAAGTACTATTGTAAGTTTATCGAACAGTTCAGGAAAACTTGTTGGATAGTTATCCCTTGCTTCTTCAGAACATTTTCTTTGCGTTCTTGAAGGATCGAGCATATTAGTTGTAAGTTGCGCTACATTTGGTAAATTCAAATTCTTCTGATAATCTACAGGATTCTCTGCATGAAGTGGTTTTTGAAATATATTTGAATGAAAATCATTTTGAACATTCGTGTGCTCTTCATCACCTCTATTTTTCATTTTCTGTATTAGTTGCTGGGTCTTGAGAATATCTTCGGCAATTATAACATTATTATTACTCGGGAAATCTGGAACTGAACTTGAGCAAGGTGTTGCCTTAGGATATAAACTGATATTAATTATATTATCATACAGTTGCTGAGTGCGATTAATACTGTCTTTTATATCATACATCCGGAGATCATTCATGCCACTACTAATATCAAGGGAATGATTGTCACATGCATGATTTAGACCAAAATTCTGGTTATCAGAATTTGAATTAGTTCCAACAAAAGTGTCACATGATACTGCTAGACGTTTTTTTGAAGGAATAAGTGTTTTATTGCTAACACTGTTGTCAACAGAGTTAGGATCTGAAATATTCCCAATATACGATTTAGTTGCATCTTCAAATGACAAACTTGAAGTTAGCATCAATGTTTGGCTGAAAGTGGTTTCAGTGCTTGTTAAGCTTTCTTTAAAATCAATCGCCTCTTTATGTGGTACAATTACTGAGTAACTTTTTCTATTCAAAATTGGCGTATTATTAATTTGCGCCACTGCAACATTAATTATATCCGTTTTATAAGCCGAACTCTGTAAATCCTTAATTCGAATAACAGAATTTGTCGTTGTGACGTCATAATTTCCAGACGATAAGCTGTCTTGTCGAGTTAAAGTGCCCTGGCTCGAGCCACTCACAAACGACGAATTACCTTCTAAAGGTGAACATATAAAGAAACCGTCATTATTATCCGGAACGTTTATCTCAATGATGGAAGATTTATTGGTTTCTTCTAAGAGATTCTCTTTCGCCAAGACTTTTCTCAATACAGGTGTTCGTGACACCCTTTTTGTGATCGTATCATGGTAAAGACCTTTTTGAATTTGTCTAGGGCTATCGCAGTTATACTTTGCCTTTTTGTAATATATTTTCAATTTTCTAGTCATATTACCCAAATGTTTATTTTTGAAATATATGTTTTTAACTGTAACCACGCGTTTATGCTTATTAATTTTTTTCCTGTTACCTTCCGTGTTAAACTTTGGGTTTTGTGTGTGTCTCTGGGCATTAAATAAAACTAGCGGTTGCGAGGTAACTTCGTTTAAATCCAAATTATTAGGAATGTTGCTAATCGTTTGGAAAACTTCAACTTCAGTATATCCATGTTCATTTTTTATTTCATTTGAAGCATTGTCCATTGCATTTTGTGACGAGGTTGTAGGGGACATTTGCTTATTTGGAGTTAGATTTGAACATTTAATGTTATTGTCGTTAAGGGCAAAGGCGACAATGTATGTTGTAAGTTTTTTCGGATATTTGGTTGCTGATTTTAAATTTCTTTGTGTTTTTCTTTTAAATTTTGTTTCCTGACCTTCTATGTTGGCTTGCATTTTTATATCACAATTTCAACAATTATTTCTGGAATAAAAATAAAAAAATCTTTAACCATTTTTAAGCAAATTCTTTGAAATAACATTATCAAACTATATGGAACATTTACTAGTATGTATACGTCGACAATATTTTTGCCATTAAGTTGTCAAGTGGTTGGAGAATATCTTAAAGAAATAAGAGTGTGATTGCCTATAATTAATAATACACCCACGTTTGGTTTTGTGACAACCATCTACTTCAGTAGTATAAAAATAATAATCGGTGGCAATTGGAGATGGACAGTTTATAGTTTTGCTAGTTTTTCACCTACGTCCGCTTGAAGTTTACACATATTTGTAATGAAATGCGAGTTAAGCAGCAATGTTGTCTGCTTATTTTTTATTGTCTAGTAGATAATATAACATCTATGTAATTATCTTTTATCTATTAAAAATAATAATTACAAAATAAAATAACAATCTGTAATATATCATATTGTGTGTATGATAATTTGTGTGAATATACCGCAGATACAACATAACAGCGACGTAATTACGTTTTCACAAATTTTCAGGAGCACTGTTTGTAAGTTTGCTATTGTAAATATCGCTCGTATTTTTAGTCATGTCGATTCATAACTCCATTGAAAACTACTCTGACATATTTTTCTGTAGACAGATCTTCTACGATGGGAACTAAAGACATCAACAAGTCCACATGCCAATTTTAACATTTTTTGTTCTTACATCATTGTTCTGTTACATGAGCGATAAATATACGTGTGCGTATTATATATATTGTTTTTCTTTCATAATGTTATTGTGTATATTTGTATAGAGTATATATACTTCTGAAGTTAAAACAACCATTAAGTTCAAATCTATTTATTCGTAACATCTGTCATTCGTTCGTTCATAAGAAATTTTAATGATTTCAAAAACCTAAATCAGACAGAGTTATATGAAAAAATGAACTATTTTTCAAATGTCGTGCAGGTAATAGCTTTCTTCCGATCGCGGGATTAGTTAGTTGAATCATGTCTTTGATGACATATACGTAAATAAGCCACAAAATAATCACAACTGGAATCCAAAGCAGTATGCAATATATGAGTCCTTCCCAAAAACCTACGCCACCGCGACTTCGGACAGTAAATTTTTTACATCGATCATCAAGTCCTATGTAAACAGATGAACAAGAATACCCTGGATCACACATTCCGCAATCCTCATCGTATGGGACATGTTGTTTCGGTTCAATACATATTATTACCTCATCCTGTTTTTCATTTCCCCTCATACATTTGTTGTCATTAATTAACCGACAAGATTCATTTTCTATATGTGGACACGTTGTATATCTGCCGTTATCAGACGAACGTAAATTACGGTTTTGAATGTATTGCCTAGATTTTATGAGTTCATCGCAGTAATAAGCTAGTAATTTCTTTTTGTTGTTCCCAGTTATTTCAAATTGGGATTTCGATTTAGGTAACGAACAGTTAAGCGCTTTATCTGTTAATTTTTCTTTATTAATTTCCGTAGCTGCTGACGTCATATCAGTCACCTTGAGAATCGATTCGCTCTCTATTATGTTGTATGAAACGCTGTTTTTCGTCAATCGAGGGTCAATTTCTTGCACTTCTTTTCTCTTCGGCCCCTTCTTCAATTTTAAGCCGGATACTATGTGACTTTTAGCTTGACCATTGGTGATTTGTATGGCTTTATTTTCCATTGAAGTTTTCACTCCGTCTTCGATTGAATTTGTTTTATTACTTTTCTTTTTATGAATAACTTTTTCATCATAAGGTTCATTAGATTTGATATGATCTAAATGTTCCTTTACAAAGTTTTCAGTAGTAGCAGCAAGATCTTTTATTATGACTCGTAGTTCCCTTATATCCTTAGCTATTTCTGAGCCAGGTGAAATGTAGTTAGATTCACGTATATTTTCTACTCGCTTAATCTTATTAGTGATTTCAGATGATGCTTCTTTACCAATGACATATTTAGATTGACTTATAGCGCCATCAAGAAGTGATATAAGTTTTGGTGCAGATTCTGAACATGAGTCAGATTTGCTTTCTTTTTGATTTTTATCACTATCTATTGTCTCCGGTATTGCTCGCTTGGTAATAATGTTGTAGGCGGTAGTTAAGTTACTATTATTAATTGCTTTGTCAGCGTCAGTATCTGCTATGTCGGTTGACATTGGAGTTACATTTATGTGAATGTCAAATTTTATGGTTTTACTGTCTGTGTAGTGAGCAAAACTGTTAAGTATTTTTTGTAAATCTTTTAATAAGTTATTTTCCTTCCGACACAAATTCGCTTTTCTGTAAAGATTACTAGAGCGTTTAACACTTTTATTAAAACACTTTAAAGATTGGATTATTCTCATTGGCTTTGGTTTTCTTATATTTCGCCTATATGATACGGTTTTTAATTTGGAATACCTTTGTTTCTTCCTTGTAGATTCCACTTTCTTTTTTTTATTTCGGTTTTCTGCGACTTGCACCTCGTCGCACATAGTTTCTTTTCTCCAGTGTAGTTTGTGACATTGAGTACGAGATGTTAAATTTTTGAGAGCACCATCAATATCCGTCATTGTGTAGTTATCATTTTTGCATTTGTATAAATTTTTTTCAGTACTTGTAACATTCGCGGGATCGTCAGCGAAAATACTCTTAACTAGACTTTGCATGGGCTCCACTACATTAGGATACGCTGTGTTTTTAAAACCCAATTTCGTATCTTCTTGATAGATTGTGTCAGATAAAGTTTCACTGTAAGAAGACTTCGGAAGTAACGCCACATCCTGTTTTTTTCCATTATTATTTTCTGGACTTTGGTAGGTAGCACAACGTCTTGTGAACGATTTAGTTGAAATGCTTAATAAATTAAAGCTTGATGTGTTTAGAAGGAACGTGCTTGATCGACTGACTGTGAGAAATACATTTTTGTATCGTACTTTCCGTGTTGTCTGTTTCGAAGATTGTGATTTATTATAGTTAATCTGTCTTTTTATATTTCTTGGTATGCTTAATGTCGATATAAGTCTCATATGTTTTCCAGATACAGGCACAGTTTGACAAGACTGTTTCGTTTGTTTGATTTGCTTATTGGCTCTCTTTATAGCCACGTTTGAATCAGAATGTTTCTCTTCGCCAACCTTGATATCCAACGTGTACGTACAATATGAGGAATTTTTTTGTCGTTCTATTTTATGTAGTATAGAATCAAGAACTGTTTGTATCTTTTGTTTAGTTTCATTATTGTCAAGCAAATATTTTTTTATCCAATCATTCAGCAAGTCTTTCAAATTTTCAACGACAAGCGAAGTAACATCTATATTTAAGCGCGTCTTATCATGGTTCTCTTTAAAAATACTATCTCCACAAGCACTTTTGTCACCATCAAATTCATCAATAGTTTCCACCTCTGTCGCATTCATGGAGTGTTTAAATCTGCCAATTTTTTTCTTGTAATATCCTCTAAGGATGCATATGTCTGTTGCTATGCTGAGGTCTCTTTTGATTTTGCCATTGTCGATATAGTAGCTGGTTTTGGGGAGTTTTTTTTTTAGTTGTATCACTCCACTTTTAGTGAGAAACTGTGATGCTCCAGAACACGTTTTTGATCGTGTATTTAAAGTGCAATTGGACTTCCTATACAAAAGTTTTGCTGCCTTGGGGTTCTGTTTTCCCATTATTTAGAAATTTGTCTTGAATACTTGGTTTAAGTTATTATTCTTCATGGAGGTATCTGCAAGCAATAACTCTATTCATCTTCTTCAATTTATTTAATTATACATTTGGTTTCAATTTTTTATGTTCGTACTTTTATGTGTATATGTGTATGTGTGCAGCCTTAGCATTGAGAATTCTATGATTTATAATTCGTTTTGATACTTTAATTTATTTTTCTGATTTTTTTTTTACTTTAAATGCAAAAATGGTTATTTTTGAGATACTTGCAATGTCTTTAACTGCGCTCGTTTAAAATTACGCCTTTGGTATACTCTTTCATATGTAATATAAAGTAACATCGATTCAAAATACTTACAGAAGTGTAAAGACGAGCATATTACTCCCTTTTCCAAAGTAAATAATAATAAAAATACACAAGATAGTTTTAAAAGTAAAATTTACATAAACACATTTCACAATTTTGACAATAAGACATTGACGTGTATCATTCTTCTTAAATGTTTCCCAGAAACTCTACTACAAAATAACAATTCAGTGTTGTAAATGACCTTTTTTTCTGTACAAACATATAAAATCTTTAAGAAACTTATTGGAGAGCATTACTTTCGTATTTATTGGCACCAACCCTTTTTTTATGTCCCGCTGCTGGGCACGGGTCTCTCCCCACAACTGGGGAAGGCCTAGAGCATACTCCACCACGCTGCTCCGATGGGGATTGTTGGCGATACGGGTTAGTGGCCAATCTGTGTCGAATGTTAGCAAGCCGCCCACAAGGCCTCTGACAAGGTTTAACGACTGCTATCCAATGATAACAACCGGGGCCGACAGCTTTACGTGCCCTCCGAAGCATGGAAACGCACATGAAATTTAGCCACTAGCGGTCATCTACCCAACTTCCGACCGCGCCCGACGTTGCTTAACTTCCTTAATCGGTTACCATTTACGCAAGCCGCTGGGCTATACGGGCTTCATATTACATAACTATATATGTGTGTATATATTATATTTATGTATTATATATTTTCCTGAATGCATTAAGTTTGCCTCTATTTTCAATTCTCCTTTTGTGGGTTTGCTGGAAGAGATTCCTACATGGATTCAGCAGCTTTATGCTAAATATTCGGGTCTCAAAGGTTATCTCTTTATGGGGCTTGTTCTTTAGGAGATAAATACCTCCCGGTAATTGCTAATATTTACACATAATATCACAATATTCATTCAAATATCATAATATAATGAACAAACATTAGTAATGGGGGCCATGCAATGTTTAGTGGTTGCAGTGTAACGTCCTTGTTGTCGGCTTAGCTGCCGTCTTCCTTATGGTCGGAGGGCGCCGACCCCAGGAGCTCTTGCGGAAGCGATCTGTTGCCAGGTGGTCGATGATTGTCAGGTTATGAGCGTTCAATGCGCGCAAATGTCTTCTAAGAAGCCTGAATAGTCACCGAGTAAAATCGCTGTGTTATATGATATATACACACAGACTGAGGGGCAGATAAAGAAACAAAAAAACGGGCAGACGGCAAACTAACAAACGGACAGATGGATAGACGGGCAGACGGACAGACGACGGGCGGACGACGGACGGACGATGGTCAGACGACGGACGGACGACGGACGGACGAACGACGAACGGACGACGGACGGACGGCGGACGAACGACGGACGGACGACGGACGGACGGACGACGGACGACGGACGAACGACGGACGGACAGACGGACGGACGGACAAACGGACGGACGGACGGACGGACGGACGGATGTAAGTAAATTATAAAGGTCCCAATTATTTATCCCAAAAAGACAACCTCGCATATATATTCCATATCTAATAAATATGCGTTTAATCAAGAAATCTTTGTATAGGATCGCGTCACAACAAGTTAGTAAAGATCCATTTCGAAATTGAGTTACAAGTTACGATTCGAGCAACTTTATCGCATTAAGAGTCCCGCTGAAACATTTGGCAATGGGACCGAATGAGCCGTTTTCGGTGATATGGTAATTGCGATAAGGTTCTAAATGGGTTGGGTTTATGATAATTCGATTAAACTTGTCACCCTTGACCGACTTCCTTTGAGCATCCCTGGGGACGTCGGATTGACAGATTGACTTAATTAAACGAAGTCTTCGGTATAAAGTGACAGTTATTATCTATTTTTATAAATTATAGTAGTGAAAAAAATCTATGCTATAAATCATCATCATCATCAATCTATTAATATCTCACTACAGACCACGGGTCTCATCTCGGAATGAGAAGGGTCAGGACATAGTACACCAAGCTGGCTAAGTACGATTGGTAAACTTCAGACACCTTTTTGTATTTTACAAGTAACTCTCATGTATGTAGGTTTATAAAGAAATCAGAGGTGCGTGCGGGATTCGAACCCCGGACCTTGAGCTTGAGGGGCCGGAAACTTAGCATTACGCTAAAGGTGGTGGTGCCGTTGCAAATAGGTGGTAGATCTATTTATCGTCCGGGGAGGTGTCACCGCCGCCCTTCACACACCTTCAAAAACTTTGTAGAGAACTCATAGATGTGTAGGTTTCTTCACGCTGTTTTCCTTCACCGTCAAAACAAGTGATAATTAATTTCTAATGCTATAAATACTCTACTACATTACAGAGTACACTATTTTCTTTTATCTTTTGTTTGTCTTTGCCTTGTTATTCTGTTTATCTTATTTTCCTTTTGTAATTTACAGCGTGCTGTGTTGTAATTTCTTGACTGAATATTATTCTTTTCTTCTATTACATTTATTACATTTTATTTGACGGGTATTTTATGTCAAAAGGGTGAAATCGAGTATGTAGGCGACCTGATGTAAGGGATATACAACCCGTAGATATACATGTTTGACCTCAAACAGGACTGGAACTTCTAAGATATCTGACAAGATATAAGACAACCATAA
>DWKL01001948.1:0-13557 GCA_018249415.1 Phareas burnsi | reverse complement strand
TATATTTGAAAGTAAATAATTATTTAAAAATAATTCAGTTTAATATCCTTGAACCAATAAATTCTTGTGTTTCGGTTCAATGATTGTATGGTGTCGAGGATTGGAGTGGAGGTGATTTTCGAATATTTTTGTAGATATGGATATTTTTGTTTTGTTATAAAATAGTAAATAACGGAGTTCTACATCCCTGCTAATATTATAAATGCGAAAGTACGTTGCCTTACTCACAATACAATAAATACCAAACGTTTTATTTGCACACAGAAATGAAAGTACAGAAGAAACTTGAGTAAAAATGTGTACAAAAGGGGGGCCTTATTGTTAGGTAGCAATCTTATTACTTACATTTTTTATTTATTTGGGAAGTTTACAGTATAGTTATTATGCTAAATTCCAAATTATGAATAAAAATATTAAAAATAGCATAAAATAAACTATACTAAGAAAAAAATACGAAACAGTAAGGTAAAATACCCAGTAGATGACACCTTAACGATTTATTGAGATGTTTATTGAGATAGTTTGGTATGAAACCATCTTAGACGGAACTGCTTATCGTTACTGGTTGCGCTAATTATTCCCCTTTCAGAATGTGACAAGAATTGTAGCAATAAAACTGATGTGTATTTTTTTGTAATTTTTTAATAAGATAAAGGTACTATGCTATTAGTTGACACCTAGTGTAAACTAAAATATTCAGTAGTTGACACTTTTTTTTTCAGTAGTTGACATAGGTATGCTTAAATTAATATGTAGGTACAAGATGTATACAAAAAAGATATCAGCTAGTTCCATAAAAAATCTAATTCGGGGACAGAGTACACATTTCTTGTCTGACTCATTTTTAATGCTCGTTGATTTGATACAACACGTCTTCCCAATTATAGTCCAAAAGATCCACTTTTTGAGGCCATTTCCAAAGTCTTCCACATTTCTGCATTGCCGAAATAGAAGCAGCTGTTTTGGTAACATGAGTAATAACCCCTGGAAATAACTCTTCTTCGTAGGAAAATACTACATACTCTCCTACCTTTCTCTGTACTGGATTTTTAAGATTGTTTTCTCCATCGCTCTCATTTTCACTGTCAAGGGTAATGCCCTCAGTATCTGTGTCAGAACTATCATCAAAATGTAACACTCTTTTTTCAGTCTTTTTCTTACACTTCTGAATCTTCGCTTTTTTTGTTTTTTCATTATGTTTTCTTTTCTTTTGTCTTTCTGCAGCACGTTCCATTTTTATTTTTTCTAATTCTTCCTTTTTTGCTAATTTCTTTCTAAAGTATTCTTGACACAGATGTCCCGAAACTATAGCAGGCATTCTTTCTTTTGTAGGTCGTATTTTATTTAGTTGTTCTTGATCTTTATTGTAATAGAAATGTCTTTTGAAGGGGCTGGGGATTTCCGCTGACACTATAGAAGGTCCAGTTTGGCAAAGGTTTGTACCATTTTCAGAAGATTCTTCAAAAACTGTAGAAGTGTTGTTTTCAGATGCTAGATTGTTATCTTCGTTAATTTTGTTATTGAACTCATTGATGCCACCAGAAGCGAGTGTAGTAATACCGCTTGCTTCTGTAGATAATACTAGATTAATATCTTCACTGCTTTCCTTGGTAGGCTCGTTGATAACAGAGGTAGTTATCAAACCACTTTCTATTTCTAATTTTGTATTTGGCCATAGTTCAAACAGTGACATATCTTTTTCATCTAACTCATTTTTATCTCCATTGCGAAATGTAATGAGCTTGCTTTGTGGAAGACTTAGATTGAGAAACCGAAGCCCTTCTTTTAAAAATCGTTTACGTTCCTCAACATTCGTGAGTTGATCGCCTTCATTGTTTAGTGGGACAGAGACAATTTCTGGGTTCCATGGAAATAGCCCACATTTCCTAAAACCATTTTCGAAGATTGTTGCGTTCAGTGTAGTGTCGATAACTTCTTTTAGTAATTTTGGAAAATCTTTTTTCTTTAAGATTGGAGATTCCAAATTAGATAATCTCCATTCGTGAACCTTTTGTTTCCAATGCTCTTTCAGCGTTCTAAAAACCGCAACATCCATTGGCTGTAATAGATGTGTTGCATTGGGGTGCAGGGCAATGAGAATAATCCCATTTTTTTCACAAAACTGACTCACTTGTAAACTTAGGTGAGACTGATGCCCATCTACAAAAAGAATGACCGGTAAAGGAATATTTTCTTTCTCTAGCCAAGGATGGAAAATGTCAGCAATGAATTCGAAAAACGCCTCGCAAGTCATCCAACCAGAATCTGTTTTCCCCAGACCCCATTCTGGAGGGAAATTCTGCGCGATTTCCTGTGGAATTCTTTTATACTTAAACAAAACTTGGAGGAGGTACAGCACCAGATGCGCTACCTGTGACAAGGACTGTTAGGCATTCTTTCTCATCTGGATTGACTTGCTGATAAACAGTCTTGTCACCCTTTTTTGCTAAAACCTTGCCACCCTTTGGATTTAAAAAGAAAGCTGTTTCATCTGTATTAAAGATTCTTCTAGGATCTTGTAAGATGTCTTTTTGTTGAGTCTGATCCAAGAATGTCTCTATCTCTTTAAACCAATTTAAAATCTGTTCCTTGGATATTACAGCTTTTGATCTAGTAAGGTTTTGGGATATGCGAACAGATATATTAGGATTCCTCTTCATGAATCCTTTCATCCACGATTTTCCTGGGCAATTGTTTTTAAACGGATTTGGCCTTTTTAAGTCTTTCAAAAGACGCTGCACACTAAAGACTACCTCTTTCATAGTGACAGGGAAACCTGCGCGGGCCATTCCAAGAATCCAATCTACGATAGCTTTCTCTTCTGTTTTACTCAATATGGCCGGCGGACCCATTTTTCTGAAAATAATAATAATTAATAAGTAACTACACTGATTTTTCATGGAGGTATTTACAGCTTACTAATATACAATCACTCATTTGATCTATTTAAACTGAGTTACCGGTCCATCGGGTGTTTTCCTTCAACCTTGTACTTCAAAGTAACCTTTGGTACGTTAAACTTTTTTGCAGCAGTTTTATAGGGAGTTTTATGTAAACGCACATCTTCTACAGCCGCTTGCATAGCCTCTTGTGTATAATTTCTAAAATTTCCTTTTGTCGGTGGCATCTAAAAAACGAAAAAAAAATCAATAGTTGACACTTACAGCTCCAATAGTTGACACCTCCTGTCAACTACTGAACAAAATAGTTCAAAATTATTTTAGAAGATAATAGAGTAATTTAACGTATAAGCGGCATAATTACAATAAATAAAACATTCTTAGCAAATTATACTACAATCCATAAGTTGACACTCACATGTCAACTACTCAAATCTATGTGATTTTGAGTTTCAGTAATTGACATGACGCCATGTATATAATTTTTATTGAATGTGATTTTAAATAATATGCATTCACGCTTCAAACTCTAATATAATTAAAGAAATTAATGTTTATTTGTAAATGTAAAATAATATTACCTTTCCAACATTAAGATTCTTTCCGCTTGCTCTTAACAAACTTCACAAGAAAAAAACAATAAAAATGGCGCGAGACGTACGGTTGCCGTCATGCAAACGGGGTAACTAGCGGTGTTGTATAAGACGCCACGTTAGTTTGTTTTGGTGCCGCTAGATGTCTATACTATACCTTAGACACAATCTCGATTTATGGCAACCTGTATTTTTCTTAATATTTTATTTTCTTCGTCAAAGTGTCAACTACTAGTACAGTGTCAATTACTGGTGGTTTTACCTTATATTACATAAGGATACTAATACGTAATAGGAGACACTTTTCCATTAATAATTGATTAAAATATTAAAACAAACATCTCTTAACAATAAATAACCATGTTTAATAATATCTAAGGCATTCTTCATTTTAGTTGTAAAATCCTTATATTCATTATATCCTTGCATTTTTGTTTCACGAACCATTCTGGTATAATGGATATTATACAATTATTATCTCCAAAATTTGAATTTTATTTTTCCTTAACAATAAATTGAATTAGTCAAATGGTGTCTTTCGCCTTGAAGCGTCTTTTATCATTTAAAAATCTAATTTGAAACCAATTCTTGGAACTGCTCTTGCATTTATCTGTTCTCAATGTGACCTTATGCTTGTGACCTATTGTCCTACATTTGATTGATCGTTACATGTTCCGTGTAACACCTTATTGTACTCTTTTGTTGATACACAATGATTCCTAATAGACTAAAAAACAGAAAGTCTACATTTTTATGCATATAATTTGTTGTTATCGTTGTTTAAAGTTTGAGGTGTCTTTGTCTGGTACGAATGTCTGGTCTGACTTTTGCTTGATTAAATATATTTTTAATATTTTTTATATAACAGAACTGTAAATACGTATGCTGCCCAGTATTAATATCCACCCTGAAGCTCCTCGTGGATTTATCGGGCACACTTCCAAGCAAGGCGACCGTTTTCGTCCTCTGGAGTAGTAACGCATCTACTTACAACCTCAGATACGACTTCAGTCCTGTTTGAGCTTAGATGTAGATGTCCGTGGACTGAAGTGTCCACTTCCACTTAACATCAAATGGCCGTTACATTAGTTTGTTTCTCTTCTAATATAAAAAAAAACTTGATGATAAGTGGATCTTAAACACATTTTTGAATCATCTGTCTGGTCGTCTGTACGTAAACTACTATACTTATAAATAGCTCGGCCGTTTTTGACGGAAGTTTCATATAAACATTGCAGGCTTTACAAAGATTTCACACGTGCTACTTTTTACCCCGGAAATGCCTGGGATTAATTATCAGCATCTTCATCAACCCATTGTCCCACTGCTGGCGCACGGTTTTCCTCTCAGAATGAGAAGGGTTAGGCGTAGCCGCAACGGTGGTTAAATGCGAATTGGTGGGCTTCACACTCCTTCGAGAACTTACAAAGGACTCAGATGTTTAGAGTTTCCTCACGATTTTTTCCTTCGCCGTTATAGCAAGTGATAATTAATTTCTAAATACGCACATAACTTCCAAAGGTCAGAGGTGCGTGCGAGTTCAAACCTCAGACATTCAAAATGAGTGGCCGGAATCTTAACCACTGGGCTATCACTGCTTAGTCTCGTCTTACGTCTTATCTTAGTCTTGGGTTACTGCATATAAATAAAAAAGTCTTTAGCTGCATCGGGGAAGCCCGCGCGCGAATCCTAGTGTCTAATATTATATTCGACTCTAGCCTGAGAACACGCCAAATTCGTCATAATTGTCAACAAGCTAACAATAGCAATGTCGTTTCCTACGCGAACGTGACTCCGTGACATTCCGCTCCCAGAAAACATTTTAATAACGAATTTTTACTATTGCGTAAGCGAGATCGAGTGATACCATTGTCTTGCGGCGGTCAGACGGTCTGCGAATTGGACCAATTAGCGAACGCGCTGAAATTCGCATCGAAATCTTACTAAACAGCAGTTTGACTGTCGTGTCAAAATCGCTGTTATCATTTTGTATAGGAGAGGTTGTTTGCACTGATTATGACTTAGAAGTTCATAGACAATGGGAGGTCAATATGTATATATTTGAGGTCATATGTATATATATTGGAGGATTGTATATTTTGTCGCAATGTTTTTCTTTACTGTTGACGTAAATGATCAAAATGGGAGGTCAATAAGTAGGATCACTATTTAAGTTCGTCATGTCGGGTTCCAGCGACGTGACCATCTTAGTTTGCGGGAGTAATAACGTATCTACATACTTTAGGACTTCAGTTCTGTTAACGTGGGTGTCCATGAGCTGCTGAGATCACCTAACATAAGGTGGCCTACATACTCGTTTGCTATTGTTTTAACAAAATTATTGGAATTGCAGGTAAACCGAAAGAATATCAAAGGATGACAATACAAAAATAAAGGATAGGCAAGAGTTTTATTTAGCTTCGAAATTTTAATAATACCTTTTATTCCGAGAAATATACGAGATAAAATTTTAAGATGTTATACCTACATCTTACATACACGAAAAGTAAACTTTACCAGTTAAATTGCATCGATTACCGATTAAATTATATCCAATAATAGATATATGAAGTCACAGAAACCTTTTGTATTTTTAACACAAAAGGTTTCTGATAGATATATCTTATCGATCAATAACATTAAACGATAAAAGCCTTTATAAAGGATTGCAATAAGTGCAGCTCTAGACTTGTGGCAGTCGTGACGTCACCGACAAGTAGGTCTTCGTTACCGGTAGCCGGTAACGATACATGGCACGGTAACATACGGTTATGCGGCCGTGTACATGCAAATCCGCCTTATCCATTCTGAGATATCGTGTCGCGTTTTGCATATCGAAACGGGATATCTGTATGGGGTTAATCAAATATTTAATGAATCAATTTGCGATTTGATATGCCCGTGGCCTTTGAACGTATTCTGATTTGTAAACTCATTTCAATACAGTTTCGAAGGTATTAAAATCGATAGCTGATTTAATCTTAATGTGATCACGTTGGTTGTCGAGTTGATGTTTTTTAGTTGAATTATGCATGAAAAGCAATGAGAACGACTGTGGTAGGTTATCAGAATTATTTACAATCATAAAGACGAACTCACTTCCCTTTTTATGTTTTCTCTTCTTCTTGTGTTATTGAATCATTTGTTTCGTTTGCTCGTAGTAGTGATTCGTTGTTTGTTTACATATTTTTTGTTTTAGATGCGTTTTTGGTTTGTTAAACCTTTTATTTCTTTATGTGCAAATGTGTGCTTCTAATTGCAGCAAACAAGTATACCAACCTACCAGATTTTGAATGATCAAAGCTGCCAATCGTCACAAACCTCGAATAGAGCACTAGCTCAACCAACGGTCGATCACATGTATTGCTCCTAAGGGCTAAGTTATAATGCATCATATTCTAAAATCACAGTTACTTTACACTGATATTATAAGTTCTACCAACAGTCGATCACAGGTATTGTTCCTAAAACTAAGTTAGAATGCCTCATATTAAAATCTCAGACTCAGACTTTATACTGATATTATAAGGCTGAAACATGGCGATGGTAAGGCTGAAGTAGTGCCTCCCCAGTGCGTCTACAGAATGCTACCGCTTTTATATTTTCTGTCTACCCATTTTAACAGATATAACCCCATAAAGTCAAACGGTAATTGAATATTTCACTCTGTTTATTGGTTGTTCGTTCGTATTCGCGGTAGGCTGTAGGCGTGGCAGCTTCCACCGTCGATATGAAAGGTGTCCATTAGTACAAGACCGCCCTCGAGCCTAAACTAGACTGTTTCTGACAATTTGTTACGGAAAATAAATGGCGAAAACATGGTAATGGAATGAAAATGTCGTCGGGTTGCACATAGAATTTACGTTCTTGTGGCATGGCTATAAAATTATTTATTACGAGCTGCAGTTCGCGGCTGGATGTGTGCAGATTCTTGTCAGGTTTTAATTTCTAAGCTATGGTTAAACTGAAGCAAAATCCGCGCGGGATGCGGGACGCGACAGCGCGATTCGCTTTTCGTTTGCTGCAATCCTTTTTATGTGCCTCACCTGGGCAGGGGTCTCTAGTCACAATTGGGGGAGGTCTAAAGTATACTCCACCATACTACTCCAAGCCAGATTGGTAGAAATTTGCTTGTTCGTTTATCTTTCCTCTTTAACGCGTCTCCCCGTTTTTCATTATTCTTGGTCTCTCAATAGAGAAACATATTCCTTGATTACGAACGCAAAGTTTTGCTGTAAGCAGAAGAATAATCTGAAGATTCTAGGTAAGTAGTACGCATGTTATATTGTAATTACTTATTATTAGGAGAACGGTATTAGGAGTTTGATATCTTCAACGGCGTTCCGCTCAAACATCGGGTCAGTTGATAAGACTACTTGCGTCAATATAACACCTTCGTACAAGTTGACACACTCGGCGCGAGCGTATTTTGGTCCCGCGTTCCGCGTGGGATTCACCTTAGTTTGATCAGAGATTTATTGTGCAAGTTTGTTTTGACGAAATATTTATGAGATTGAGAGTATTTAATAGGTGCACTTATAGACTTCCATAGATAATACTTGGGTTGGACGTAGAATATACATTCCTGTGGCAAGTAATTTTAAAAATGTATGTTTGAAGAGTAGCAAACGAGTGTGACAGCCACTTGATGTTAAGTAATCACTGCAGCCCATGGAGATCCATATCTAACTTCAAATAGGACGAAAGCCCTATCTGAGGCCGCACGCAGACGCGTCACTGCTAAGGACTAAGACAGTCGCTTCACTTGTTATCATGCCCGACAATCACATCTCTCCAACCGAAACACAAGATTCGCTTCACGGCGGAGTAGGATGTTGGGTGGTACTTCCCCGTTCAAACTGTAGTTCTACCAAATATCAAAGGTTTATATTTACCTATACTGGAAACCTGTGAAGATGAGATATTAGATATCTATTGTGGACATTTAATGGGGTCACTATATACCATCATACGTAATATGATAATGAAAAACAATGTGGTAAGGGATATATATGCTAACGTTAGACGTTCTCACGTAGTCCCAGGGGTCAGCAGTTGTGATTAACTTCAAGTGGGATTACCATTTTATTTGGATTTGGTGGCAGGTATTCACGGCTTGCAGTCAGTATTTAACATTTGACAAAGTGCGAGCTCGTTTGATACGTGTACCAAATAAAAAAAATGTGTATGATTTAATATATTATTATGATGACGGAACTAATGTTTTTAAAATATGCCATTTTATTAACTTTCGTCCACCTGCACGGACTGAGTCTAAATCGATTAAACTTTTTTGATAGGACATTCATCCAAGTTTGATGTGACTACTGGTTGTCCCATAGCGTACTGTGTCGTCCTTAAGCTATAATGCCATTACAAACCACTTCACGAGTTATTGCCCAAAAGGAGGGTAATTTAAAAAAATACTATAACTAATAAGTAGCTTGAGTTATCAAAGATTCGTCTAATAGCGCTCTGTCAAACTTTTAATTCGTATTTTTCCGATTACGAAAACCTCAAAATATCAAAGTATGCTGATGTTGGATAACGGCATTAGCTTAAGAACGGCAGCTCTGGAAACTAACTTCGAAAAAATGTAGGATTCCTATGTAAAAATAGAAAAACCGTGCAAATGGACTCCACACACGGGTAGGTGGGCGATCGTATTTAATAATTGTACACAATTACTTCCGATTAGCAATTACACGGTTAGTTCATTGTCCGGTCATCTTGCACTGGTTTTATCGAACCCGCGGGCTATTGACTCCCGCAGTGTAACTACTGAGCAACACTGTTTCATTTATGACTCTGATGTCTGACTAATTATATAAAGGTTGTATAAAATTATGGGTGGTAGAACTTTCCACGATTCGACTGCAATACTACCACTGACATATTTTTTTCTCATCTTGTAAACCATATAGGCATTATAGGCAATAATATAGCAGGTTGATAGTCGTGCGGATTGCACTCTATTTGAGTGATATACTTTAACCATTTAGGACATAGGTACGTAGCCATTTAGTACTTGTAACTCTCCATGAGATTTCGATAGGTGGTTGAATTGTAATTGTCCGGGGAAGTACCACCGCCACTTTTATAATCCGCGTGGAGTAGTTGTGTTTCGGTTGGAGTGGTGCGGTTATAGGATAAACTTACAGCGAGGCGACCGTTTTTGTCCTCAGGAGTAGTGATGTATCTACGTATAGCCTCAGACGGGGCTTCAACCCGATTTGAGGTTAGCTATGGGTGTGTATGAGCTGCAGTGACCATTCAACATCAGGTGACTCGCTCGTTAACTGTTGAACACATTTTAGTTATAATATATTCAAGAATACAACAAATTATTGATAATCTATTTTATACTATCACGACTAGAAAGGATTAATGCCAGACAAATACATTCGCTTAAAAGAAATACTTTCACAATGAAAATAAAACTGTAGCGAGGTAGGCATTGTTCGGAATTTCTATTAAAGATTCAATTGCTTACCATTGTTATGGAAGAAAGTATATAGCACCTATAAACGAAGGTTAGAGATGAAATGAAAAGTGAATGTTCCGTAGTCGTGTACAATCGTATTGTTTTATATTTACGATAAAGTACTATGTATAACATAATAGCAGTAATAGCGTAATAGCAAAGCAGTGATAGCCTAGTGGTTAAGATTCCGGTTTCTCACACTGGAGGTCCGGGGTTCGAATCCCGCGCGCACCTGTGAGTTTTCGAAGTTATGTGCGTATTAGAAATTAATTAACGGTGAAGGAAAACATCGTGAAGAAACCTGCATGCCTAAGAGTTTTCTGTAAAGTTCTTGAAGATGTGTGAAGTCTATCAATCCGCGCTTGGCCAGCAGATTCCTCACAGAATGAGGTTTATGCCATAGTTCATCTATGGCCTAAGCCCCATTCTGTGAGGAGACCCATACGAAGCAGTGGAATATTAATGGGTTGATGATGATGATGATGATGATGATGATGATGACGACGACGACGACGACGACGACGACGACGACGACGACGACGACGACGACGATAACAACCTAATCCTGCCGTATTTTAGATTACATTTTCCCACCTCAGAAGGAATGTGACCAAATTCTCTGTAGCTAGACTGCGTTATTGCTATCTCGTTCCAAATCAAAATAGATTGGTTACAGAATTATTTTCGAACTTAAATACAGCACCACCTCCTCGCAACGTATTACGTATATGAAAGAAAAACGGCGAAAGTACCAACCGTTTATTGTACATTGAAGTTTGTAATCTCTTCGTATTTTTGTTGTGCTTCGAGGAACACGTCCGCTATAAGGTATAAAGTTATAAGATAGACGTGTTCCCCGGAGGACGGTAGAAATACGAATAGTTCACCTCATTCAATGTACAGTAAATGGTTCTAATAGCGTAACCGTCATAAACGTTATCCATTTAGCATTCAAATGGAATGCCCATAGCCGTTTGAAGATTCAATGTTAATAAGCTAACAAGAGCTGCCCGTACAATGGCTTTAAATCAGCATCTGTTCAGAATCCAGAACGATATCCAAACAAGGTAACTTACGACACAATATAAATCATAATACCAGTCTAGATGCAACAGATGCATATTCAATGAACCTAACGTGGTCAGTGCGTCCTGTTCTATCGTGCTTGAATAGGTAAAAATGGTAAATATTCAAGCAAATTGTGGACAGGTTTCCGTGGAACGATTATAGTAATTGTAAGATAGAAACTTGTTGGCTGTAATTTGCGTCCCATTGCTGGGTACGGGTCTCTCTCGGCTCGGGTACGGGGAGTCTGGACCATACACCACGTTGCTTCAATGCGGATTGGTGGAGACACGGGTTAGTGATCAAACTCTACCGGATGTTTATAAACCGCCCATTAGACTTCCGATAAGGATTAAATATCGCTATTGTATAATAACAACCAGGACCGGCAGCTTAAAGTGCCTTCGGAAGCATGGAAGCGTGAATGAAATTTAGCCAGTAATTGGTCGCCCATTGAACTTCCGACTATGTCCGACTTTGCTTAATTTCGGTTGCTTAGTTACGATCTACGCAATGCGCGCGCTTCAAAATCAATTCCATACAATTAAGTCTTCAACGGTCTTCACACTTTTACGAATGCTTCATTATATTTTAATTAATAAACTATTCCTGGGTACGAAGTTAGCCAGGTCAATTAAGAAGAAATAGGAAAAAATGTTTCTTAGTATTTCCCCCTCCATAGAATATTTCGGATAAAGAACGTGCACGAATCATTAAGTTACATCATCTCATGGTAACTTGGAACGATTTATTTTATCACTATTTTTTACATAGTGTAATAATGATTTTACCGAGTATTATTAGCGGCTTAACACGACAGATTTGATCGATTGTCTGGTCTTAAACAAGAATTTAAATTTGCCAGCATCCAAATTAAAAGTGATGGAACTTAAAAATATTTCAATCTTAAACAGATTTTTATAGATATATAACCGTTACATAAAAATGTAATTTATAAAATCGACGGTAATCGACGGTCGATATCGGAAGAGGGAGACACTACCACGAGCCAGTTTAGTTCTGGAAGGTAGTAATGCATCTGGTCGATGTTATGTAGGTGTTTAATCCTATTTGGGGTTGCGAACGGATGTGCATCGGCGGCAATGACCACTGACTATCAAGTGGACTGTATGTTCGTTTGCCACTTCTATGGTATATAAAAAAACTACAGAAGTCAGAAGTTAGGTCAGTTAACATCTATCCTTGCTTAATTGCGTGTAAAATATATGTTTAAATGTAATTAAATGTACATGTATGTTATATAGTTTACGTACATATTTCAGTAATATTTTTTGTTTTATTTAATTTTTGTGGTTCCTACCAATATCGCTATAATTATGGGCTTGAATTGTGGAGAATGCCATTAGGCATTGCGTTCGCCCTTTTTATTTCCTGATCATATAAGTTTACAATAGGGTAAATAAATAAAAATAGCGTTTTTATTTACTAACAAAACATATTCACTTATACAAATAAAAGTTACTAATATAAAATTTAATCTTTACTGGTTATACTGACTGGCGGACTATAAGGGCTGACTGGCGGAAAATTCCATTAGCCATTACGTTCGTCTTTTTGTTTCTATTTCCCTATCATATTGGTTTACAATAAGGAAAGTATGAAAAAAATAAAAACTAATAAAATAAAATTTATTATTTTATTGGTGCCAAATTGGTTTAAAATGTACGCATAAATTGATACGTACGTAGACCAAGAGCATGAAATCGAAAGTTGTCACACAGGTAGTAAGCAAATGCAATTAGTACTAGGCATTCGGTTTGCATTGTCGATAATATAAGACTTTCCAATGACAGCTTGTCTCGCTTTACGTAATCTATAATCCCGTATGATTAATAACTAAAAATTAATATAAGTAGCCAGCTTTAGACAGTGACTTCGAGCGCGTGTACAGAATTGATGTAACGCGTCGAGAAATTTGGATGCATCCAATTTATTGGATTTATTCATACTGCTTATTATATTCGATGTATTTATACTGCAACCACACCCGAGGGCATTATAGTAGATAGTTTTGTAATTTAGGAAAAGGCCTAAGTATTATCGCAAAAGGTTTCGTAAGTAACCTTAAGGTTCGTCCGCAATAGGCCACATGATTTCGGCACAAATTGCGTTATTGTCAAAGCAAGTGATAGTTAATTTCTAATATGCACATAACTACGTAAAATCAAAGGTGTGTGCATGATACGTATCCTGGCTTCCCGGAGTGAGAGTTGAGACCTTACCACTGAGCTAACACTGGGAGCTTTAGCGTAAAAACTGCACAAATGTTATTTGAACACATTCGATAAACAAGTTGACACCTTTAAAAGGAACTCTAATAACTATTTGATTACTTCATAACTAAAAAGAACTGAGGCCGCATACCGCTGCACCCTTTCACTGCTCGATATCAATCGTAATTGACCTTACCACTGGGATAACACTGGGAGCTTTAGCGTAAAAACTGCACAAATGTTATTTGAACACATTCGATAAACAAGTTGACACCTTTAAA
>DWKL01001947.1:0-13559 GCA_018249415.1 Phareas burnsi | reverse complement strand
CACAACAATTGCTTCACGGCGGATTATGAGAGCGGCGGTGGTACTTCCCCAGACGAACGATTGTTCTACCACCTATTCATGTATCCAAATTCAAGAGAGGCGACCTTGGAACGATCAACATCACCCGATCGCTAAGATAAATGGAGCGTTTCTTTCAATCTCACTGCCTGACATAAAGCAGTCACATGCCTGCCTCCCATGGACATACATATGTAATCAATCAATGGGATTGTAATCCCAAATAGAGTCTGCCACATATGGGTTGCTATCCCTGACGACTGAAGTATAAACTTTGATAGATGACTATAGTTCGTCCGGGGTGGTACCATCGCAGCCCTCATAATCCGCAACGAAGCAATGCTTCGGTTGGAGGTGCGGTCGTCGAGCACAGTTACAGTGTTCGACTCAGATAGAACTTGAAATCTTGAATAGAAGTAATGTTTGAGTACAACTTGAATAGAACTAATGTTTCAGGTTAAACGTGGAAATCCAAGGGCTGCAGTGATCATTTAAGATAAAGTGGCCTGCACGCTCGTTTGCTAGTAGTCAAACAAAAAAAACTTCTCTTCCTTGCAACTCTCTCTTGAGAAAACTTTGTGCCTCTCTCTTCCGTTCAAACTGAACAGAGTAACGTTTAACATCGCTATTAGAAGGCAGAAATAAAATCATCTATTCACTACGATTGAAGGAATTTCTCCATCGACCTTAGCGATTACCTTTTTAATTTTAAACTTTTGTTTGTCCGCTGCTATGTATTGCTTCTCACGGTTTTTTGGTTTACGCGACTATTTGGTTACTTCGGCTCTGCTCCAAATCAACAAGAATCAAATTACAATCGGTTCGTAACATGTGAATCGTGGACCGAGACCAATTGTCTCGTTGCGTAAGACGAAAGGGCATCGCTTGAGGGATCACCGAATTAGCTCGGGAACGATACAGTCCGATTTAGAGATGTCCCCGTAACAAAACGACACCGAACGCGCCATAGCGATACGCTTGCTCTCACACCGATATATTTTTTTCATTCAAAGAGTAGAAAACAAGCGTGTAGGTTATCTGATGTTAAATAATCGTTGCAATCTATAGACATCCACGTAACCTCAACCGGAACTGAAGTCCTATGTAAGGTCGTACTGCTGAGTTGCGGTCGTAGATGCATTTCGTCTTTCCGAGAACGAAGACGGTCGCTTCGCTGCAGGTGTACCCGACAACCACACACAATAAAATCAATTGTATTTGTAACGCTAATTTAAATTGTTGTTACAGATTGTAAGCTTGTATAACATTTTAGGAAACAGTACAAGACTTTATTTAGACTATTCAGATGAATAGTTCAAAACTATTCTAATAGCTTTCAAATCAAACACACGAGGGGGTCGTGTTCGTGAATACTTCTTTAAAGGAACATCGTAGACTCCGTATCGACATTTTATTTGCTCATAAAACATCATGATCAATTTTGTACGCGACTACGCTAGCTATATTGGCACCGTAAAAAACCCGTCTCTAGCGTCTCAACGTGATCACGGTACTGAAGTATAATAATAGCTCGATAATTTTAATATTGTTTACGATAAACAAACTGACACGTACATACATACACATATGTACATGAAAAATTAAGCCATGATAGTCAAGTTTTTTTTATGTTAGAAGTAGCAAAAGGGGCGTGCAGGTCCCTTGATATTGAGTGGTCACTGCAGCCCATGGACACCCAGCTCTATTCTCAAACAGGATTGAAGTCCTATGATAGTAACTAGGTATATTAATACTCCTGCGAACTTTTTCTTAGTTTTTGAAAGGCGGTAGAACTATAGTGTGTCCGGGGAGGTACCACCGTCGCCCTTATAATTCGCCGTGAAGCAATTGCCGTACGATTGCCGGGTATACTTGCAGCCATTTTAGTCCTCAGGAGTAGTAACGCATCTACGTACGACCTGAAAGCGAACTTCAGTTTCGTTTTAGAATAGATATGGGTGTCCATGGGCTGCAATGACCACTCAACATCAGGTAGCCAGCACGCACATTGGCTACACTTCAGAAATAAAATAAAAAAAATCGCATTTTCTAAAAAATCTAGTGTTTTAGCTAGCACATCTATCTACGCTCGTGCGCAACACACGAGGGCTCGCGTGTTACAGTGAGGTGTGACAGGCGGCGGCCGTTAATAGCCCGTTATTTCGGGACACGAGACATACGAGTTCACGCCGACACCGAACAGACGCTCGCGGGGATGGCAGATGACTAATATGGTGTGGAAATGTTACGTCACTGGAATCGGACACTAACTAACAAGCTTACGGTGTATTTTTTTCTATGTGAGAAGAGTAGCAAACTAGCGTGCAAGCCACCTGTTAACTGGTCACAGCAGCCCAAGGATATCTACATCTAACCTCAAAGAGAACCGAAGTCCTGTCTAAGGTCGTATGCAGACGCGTTACTAGTTCAGAGGACTAAACTAGTCATCTCACTGTAAGTGGCTTTAATAGGTGGCAGAATTATAGTTCATCTGGAGAAGTACAACCGGCGCTCTCATAATCCGCCGTAAAGCAGCTGTTGTGTTTCGGTTGGAGATGTGCGGTTGCCGGGCACACTTACAGCGATGCGACCATCTTAGTCCTCAGGAGTAGTGACGCACCCATATATAAACACCATAAAACAGCACTTACATCATTTATAACCCGTGACCTCACACAGGACAAGCATAAATTCTGAATTCCGATATTTTTCCAAACAATACGGATTCTCTAATCTGCTTCTTACGATAACACTAACTATCCTATCAAAAACATGATAGGTGGAGAGATGCGGCTGGCGAGTGCTCTTATAGCGAGGCGACATAGTCCTCAGGAGTAGTAACTCATCTACGTCCAATACTTTCGATACGCTGGCAGTCTTGTTTAAGATTAGACATGGGCTGCAGTGACCACTTAACACCAGGTGGCCTGCACGCCCGTTTGCTACTTTACTGACATAAAAAAAGATAATTGTACCTCTAACTCGGCATCGCAGCCTTATTCCTCAAAAAGTATGTCGACAAATTTCAATACCAAATTCCGACCTTTGATCTCAATTAGGTATAAAGACACCGCTCATTAGCCCAATCAAGTCGTCATTCTGTGGACAACTCCCTGAATTGGTTAACGCGACCTGGACTCCCCTTGACCCGGGGCCGCAGACTCTGAACGCCCGACCTTCACTGAATGCCGATATTGAAACGGGAGGCAGCGACTCGCCAAATGTCGCTCTCGGGATGGCGTAGGTTTGTATCTCATTTTTTATTAAAATAGCCGAAACTTTGTTCTTTTTATAGCATAAAAGTAGTAAAAAATTAACTTGAAATCTTGAAGTCCACTTGATGGTATTTGGATACTGACGCCCATGGACATGTGTCATCATCATCATCATCATCATCATCACCATCAACCCATTAATGGCTCATTGTTTACCACGGAGCTTCTCTCAGAATGAGAAAAGATAGGCCATAGTTCACCTGGGTGGTAAGCCCATCGCAATGCGATTCCGGAACCACCATCGCCATATCTATTTCTGCTTTGTAACAGCTCTGTTAGACTCCTGTGTTCTGATTTAAAGAGTGTGGTAAAGAAACATTTACTGGAGGCATTCCAACTTAGTCCTCAAGAGTGGCGAATCTGTGGCTGGCCCTAGATGGGACTTCCATCCTATTTGGTGTCGATAATAGATATATATAAGCGACTGCATGCTTGCCGCTTCTATGCTTTAAAAAGAAGTAACGCAATCAAATTTGCTTCATATAGGACACGTACCTATTATAGGTTCACTACAGACGCCTACGAGTCACATTTACCAGTTGACCAACTCTGCACTCAACATGCCTACATATGTACTTCTTTCCTTAAAATATCGCTCAAATTCTCATGTGCAAACGTCATTGCACATTGAAAATCGCGATGGATAAATTAATATAATAATCATCGTCAAATACCTTAGATCTGGTCGAAGATAGGAGGCTAACAAGACGAAATAATCCAAATACATTTAACGGCAAGCGGTCCCAGAGTGCGGCAAAAGCGTAAGCATTCGATAAAATGTCCGTTATCGGCACATCTTGAGCCATGTAATGTTCCGAGAAACGTTTCGAGCAAACAAATTTTGGCCCCGGGGGTTGCTCGCGTTACGGCTGGTGAATCGGATATTGTTGATTTTCAACTTTCTTCATAATTGCTGATCGTGGTATGAAGCGAAGAGATTTAATAAGAAGAAAAATAATTTTACATTATCATAGTATTCTTTGAGGAGCAGGATCAAACGACCGTGTAGGGAGCCTAATGTTAAGTGGTCACTGCCGCCCATGGAGACCCAAATCATACCTCAAGCAGGATTGAAGCCCTATTGTTATACGTATATGAGTTACTACTCCTGAGGACTAATATGGTCGCATCACTGTAAGTGAACTATAAACCTATTGAAGTAACAAGGCAAGTCCCTCTGCAGTCCCTATTGACATATTCCAACCTTCTCATCAATCCTTGGAAGTTCAATACAAGGTATATGCCTACCCTCCCAAACAGGACAGGGAACGTGTTGAAGTCGATCACAGGCACATTGCTCCTCTGAGGACCAAGCTGGAATATCTTTTGGTGTGTTGTATTACCACACTCAAACTAGTACCCAGCAGCACAAACATAGATGTAAGGCGAAATTAAAATTAGGACCTGTGTTTCATTACAGGAAATATATGTATTTCATTTTAATCTAATGATGAAAATTTATATCTCATAAAATGTACTTTTATAACTTTTCCTTGTGTATAAACACGCTTCACCCTCAGTTTTAACTTTTCCTAGTGTATAAACACGCTTCACCCTCAGTTTTAACTTTTTCTAGTGTATAAACACGCTTCATCCTAAGTTTTAATTTTTCCTAGTGTATAAACACGCTTCATCCTAAGTTTTAACTTTTCCTAGTGTATAAACACGCTTCATCCTAAGTTTTAACTTTTCCTCGTGTATAAACACGCTTCACCCTCAGTTTTAACTTTTCCTAGTGTATAAACACGCTTCATCCTAAGTTTTAACTTTTCCTAGTGTATAAACACGCTTCATCCTAAATTTTAACTTTTTCTATTGTATAGACACGATTTATCATTAAGAGTTTTTTGTTCTTGTAAACTAGAAATATTCGCACACGGCTACATGTTTCTTTTTGTATACAAGAGCCCTAAGGTAAAATATTTTCAAAGGGCCAAAGTAGTTTCAAGTAGACAGTTAAATTTATCTCGTCTCCACGGATGTATAGATTTCCTAACGACATCCATTTGTGATTTAATCTTTGAGTTTATTTGAAAACCTAATCTACTGCTTGGTAAATCTACTTCCATTTCCCCAAGTGATGGTTATCGACGACCATTGACACTGAACAACGCCAACAAATTGAGGCCAATGACGTACTCGAATTTTTACGGCCCGATTTTATGTTCACATTACAAAATTTATTAACGAAAGTAACATTACTCGGCATATAAATAACATTATATCGCACACATCTAATACAATTATATCTTGCAATTAAAAAAAAAAAACTCCTTAAAACTTGCCGACTCCGCGCGGAGTTCCTTGAACCTGCTTTGCAACTTTTTATTTTATCCCTCGTCTCTGGTAATTACTTGGCGGTCGCACATTCGGCAATTTCACAATTTCTCCGACTCGAATTTCGCAGCCCTTCACCGGGTAATGAAGACGGCTGACTCGAACAAATCGCTCGGGGTGCATAGGTTGTCGAAAATCGAGTTTCAATCCGACGCCTACCAATTATTTCCCCATCAATTTTCGATCAAAGGACTTCAATATGTCGAAACGCCGACACTCACGCCTTTTTCAACGTCTCTGTCGGCTTAATCGTTCACGAAAGTAATTAACTGTTGCCGTATGCAAAAACAAGCGTTAACGCGCTTACTTTGAACAACGGTTAAATACCGCTAAGGAGCTATGCTAATAAAGTTGCATCTATTATATTCCACGTATGTACATACATTAAGATCGAGATACGAGACTCGGATTCGATGAGTAGATAGAGTGCACTTCCGAGCTCCGCTAAGTAGGAGCCGCTCCGGGAAGTTCAAAAGCTGAAGCCGAGATGCATTTCTAACAGTGATGCAGCACAAAGTGATACTTACAGCATGCGCTGTAAACGTTCATAACTTAAAGACAATTCGCAGCAAACTGTGCTCGAAGCAATATAAAAAAAACCTATACAAAAAGCGAGGGATTTGGAAGGCGCCAAAAAGCCGCCGCCATTCTTAGAACGGGAATGAATGAAAAAAGTCATAAACCTAAGTTGCTCGCCCGCCAAACGGTTTCACGAGACGATGCACCGAAATTGTTCAAGATTTTAACAATTTAACGATAACAGGCGCTCCTTTTTTTTCCTAATATTCTTTTTTTGCCCTCCCTGCCTTATCTCTGTCCCAACATGATCGATATTGACTAACTCGGTCTAATGATAAAATTGAATTTCTTTCCATTCTCGCCAAATGCTATTTAAATAAAAATATCCCATTGACATCCAATAACGTTACACCGATTTGATAAAACGGAAGATAGGATACGTCTATGCATAGATTGAATTCCCAAATACTTTGAATTTAATTTATACGTCTAACGTTTCGAACAAGCATTTCATATCCGAATCCAATTAATTGTAATCAGCGTATACAACAGATTCACTATATTATAAATAGTGCTTTCGTGTTAACCAAAAATCTTAACAAAACTGAACAAATTCTTAATAATTTTTATGCCTCAAAGTTACCGTTAGTGACAACAGACAGTTTGCGCAGACTTGCCGTCGCGAAAATAAAGTCAATCGAAAAAAGTTATGGAATGTCGCATACAAAAAGTTAACAAATAGAACACTCAAAAAACAATCACAACAACAGATATTCTGTCAAATGTACCATAGAGCGATCTCTTTGTCGGCACGTAAGATTGTTCTTTCGGGGGAAATAATAAAAATTTATTCATCAGCGCTAACAATAACAGAGGCTCTTACCGAGAAGACGTCCATTTCTCCAACTACCCCGCGTTGGGGAGAACAATGGATGGCAGCAATGAAAGGGACCTTTACAAGGTGCGGACTAGTGTCTATGAATAAAAATCTCGGCTCGGTTTGAATTTATGCTCTATCGAGTGACGGACAAACTATTGTTTGGTTGTACCATTGTAAAACAAACATCATCTGTAGCTTCGTTTAGGACACTTCTTTTATTGAGGGCAGCTGTTTCGTAAACTGTAAAGGTGTTCTGGTGTAAGTAGATTTCGAAAGGTCGCTTTGTTTCTACGTCTTTATCTTCGTAATTACTATCACCTGCCCGTATTTCCTCATCACAAACCTGTCGTATTGTTTTTGTCTGACCTTGTGCCTATTTGACAACGATCTGTGGTACTAAACCTTAAACATTTTCATTTATATCCATAATTAAAAGTTTAAGTCCAAACATAGTGTTGTGGAAGTACTTGCTTGACCTTGATATGTTTATTATTTCGTAACAAACAACAAATTATACTTAAGTTCTAATCTTATGATCTCTTGCCAGGCGATAAACGGAAATGGGGATCTTTAAATTGTACACGAATAAAACAATTACCGCGTAAATTATATTTCGTTATCGCATCATTTACATGTAATCCGTTATTTATGGACGCTCGGTCATGGTCACGATTACGCATCTTAATATAAACATTGTTTTTATATACAATTCCACCATTTCCTTTTTGCTTAATGACAAATCAAAAATAAAATTTGAAATATCATGAAATATTCTATTCATCATTAGCACAATTATAAACGATTATTACAAAGTTATTCTTATTATATATTTTCAGTAATTGTTGCTAGTGTTAAAAAAATATTATAGTATACTATCATGAAATTGTAAATTGTGTAAGCAATTTATTTCACGGTTTGTTAACATTCAAGAAATTTTGCCTTTAAAATTTGTAGATTGGTGAAGCTCAGAGATATCTTGAAAAAATCGATAGCATCCAGTCGGGATCCTACTACTACCGCCCTCTATCGTCAGAGTTCACAACTGTGACGTTAATTCCACGCTTGCCACAAGTAGCACAGGAACATGCATCATGGACACTTGAACCAAATCATGGACAAGGACAATAGTCAGTCTTGAAGTTGATCTCCGATGAATTTATCCTCGAAAACTAAGTTGTAACGCTTCAGATTTGTCAATTTGCTGTATTTTCATCCACCCTCATTCTAAAGCAAGACTAGAACTTTTTTAGTCTAACTTTTTGTTGTGAGACAGGTGACGGGTGATCCGATCGTAAATTCGACCCTCACGCCTACCACCCCGCCTTAATGGTAATAAGCCTTTAAACATTTGTTAATATACCCTTGAATAGGGTCACCACGAAAATGTCGGAATCTTGGAAAGTACATTTAATTTTTTTTTGTTGTTTTACTCGTTTTTTTATAACATATAAAGTAGCAAGTCCTACTTAAGTCCGGCCATATATTCCTTATTGTGCCTGAGGACTATGTTGGACTATGTTAAACCAGAATATAACAGCGTTTAACACTTCAATTAAAAGAAAGAAATTATTCATTTAAAACCACCGACATCGTCAGATACTTAATTTTTAATCATATGTAATAAATTTACACAAAATTAAAATGATTAATAACTATAATTAAGGTATGGAGTAAGGTATACAACACACACAAAAATAATCTCTTAATTAAGGTTGGTTTCTTAAACAGCTTAAGTATTTCACAATTCTTTTGGATCTAATTAATATAATTCATTTGATTTCCACAGAATTTCGTATGTGAATTTAATCAGTGATTTCTTAGTATTATTTCAACATTCTTGAGTCTCAGTACAAGCGAGGTTTCTTACCTATCCTTAGGTATCCTTGTCTTAATCGTGGTCGCCCTACCCCTAGATGTATTTTTAATGCTCGCCTATTCCTTAAGTCATTTTTTGCCGATTTCACCTTTTTTTTAATGACACTGCTATCGAGGGGCAACATTTAAATTATTTTACGGGTTCCGCAGGTGCTGCGAGCTCTCTACTATGGTCAATCATCTGATTGGCTCAAATTAGATATTATAACTACAGCCACGTGTCATAAAAGATGTTCGTAGATCTTATCCGAGAGTGGTTTTGAAATGGGTACAGGTTTTTGTGTCTCGGGCGCCTTATTATATCAACTAACTAAGTAACTAACTAAGATGCCTAAATATTCCACCACACTGCTGAAAATTTAAACAATATGGGTAAATTGTTACAACTTTCACCAGCCTTCACAATCCGTTGTTTTTTTTTAGGTTTGAAGAGTAGCAAACGGGCGTGCGGGCTGCCTGATGTTAAGTGGTCACTGCAGCCCATGGACACCCACATCTAACCTCAAACAAAATTTAAGTTTTATGTGAAGTCCTCCGTAGAGACGTCACCTCTTGAGGACTAAGATGGTCGCCTCGTTGTAAGCGTGCCGGCAACCGCACCTCTCCAATCGAAACACAAACTGCTTCACGGCGGATTGTGAGGGCAGCGGTGCTACTTCCCTGGACGAACGTTCTACCACCTACCAAAGTGTTTGAAGAAATACTTGTGTTTCGGTTGAAAAGGATTGTTTGTCGGATACACGTACAACGAGGAGACCATCTGAGTGATCAGGAATAGCGACGCATCTACATACGACTTCAAATAGGGCTCCAGTTAGTTTGAGGTTAGACGTGGATGTCCATGAGCTGCAGTCCATTTAACATCAGTTAGTTTTTTACCGCGCACGTGCAAGATGTGGAACGAGCTTCTTCGTCGGGCATGCATTGGCGACTCCTCTGGTGTTGCAAATGTCCATAGGCGACGGTAACCACTTCCCATCAGGTGGCCCGTCAGCCTTATCGTTAAGTTTAGTTATAAAAAAAAAAAGTTAGCTTGCATGCTCGTTTGCTATCCTTTAACCATCACAAAAAATATACTTCTTACATTAGGAGATTTTATAAAACGTGACGTGATAACGTAATAATAATTTTATACGTTATTATTTTTTACGTTATTTTTACGTTTAATTTTTTACGCGAGTCGATCGGATGTAACAGAACATATCAACTTTTATGATTTAAGGTTAACTTTCTATAAGCCTTAAATTTTTCTTGATATTATAAAATTTATTAATTTAATAATACCAATTAATTTTATTTTTAAGTCGCCAAAGAAGTGTAATTTCTAACGAACGTGCATGACTCATTCTTTTTCTAAATTTAACACTTAAATGCCAATCTTTGATGACAAACGTGCGACTACCGCACCATAGATATAAATCTAGGATCACTTTAGCCATTTAGAAAACTGCCAACGCCTGTGACTGTGTGAACAAATTTCATTAGCGCACACAAATTAAAATCTGAAATTGATCTAGAAATCTGAAAGCTCTCGTAATGGCAATCAATTTAGAAATATACGTGCAATTTTTTGCTCGATAATTCAATTACAGCGGAGCTGGAAAAATAAATTATGACAATCATCACTCATATCGGCAGCGAATTTATGCCAACCATTTATTTAAAATGCTACTGATAAGATCTTAACGATACCATCGTATATAAAGGTTAAAGTAATGCACCTTTGAGCGTCACAAAAACGTTAAACACTATATTTATTGCACACACAGCTTATAATAAATTATCAATTAACTAGGTAATTTAACTTTCTAATTCGCGTTTTATTTGACAAAAAATGTATATTGAGGCGATTTGATCGCCCACCCGGCTGCTCCGGTATTAATCAACTCCAGAAGCGTATTACGTTTTGTAACCTGATCTAACGTCAAGTAGTTCAAATAATATGTATTTTTAATGCAACAACTACACGAGCCCTTTAATGACTGACCCGTTGCGAGTAAAACAAACCTTAGCCCCCTCAGTTAGGACCCAAAATATATCAACTAGCATGCATATTGCTGTCAAAAATTACCGATCAGGACCCGAACTACATTGTTTCCGATTGTCGGGGCCGAGACCGTATTTCGATGACTACAAGGGTCAATTCAAAATTGGTTGATCACAGCAACAAAATTTTGAAATGTGGGGCGAGAATAATTGTTAGCATAAAACATTACAACTGGTAATTTTGTGTAATTCTGAGCTCGTTATTTCACTTCTCAAATAACGCCGTTTAATTATACACGATTGATGTAATTTGGCCTTTAAAAGTGGCCTGACGTTCAATTAGGACGAATATTGAGGGTCGAAGGAGAGAAAAATATGTTGAGCCAAATTAGATTGGTTACTTATGTAAAACAATATGACAGTGAAGTATGATACTGTGACGATGATTCGTTAATAAATAATTCTACGTTTTGCAAGACGAGAGAGAAGCCGTGGAGGCATGATCAAGTCTACTGGTATTACAGCTTTATAACAGTGGTCCACAATTAAACCAGTTCTATGATGTCATTTTTTTTTTTATAAAAGTAGTAGAACAGTTTGTGCAGGGACGTACCACCGCCGTCCTCATAATCCTACGTGAAGCAATTTTTGTGTTTCGGTCGGAGACGTGCGGTTGCCGGGCACACTTTCGGCCATCTTGGTCCTCGGTAGCAGTAACGCATCTCCTCTATGCACCTTAGATAGAATTTCGGTTTTGTTTAAGGTTAGATGTGGGTATCAATGAACTGCACTAAAGAACAGGTGGCCTGCACGGTAGTTTCCCTCTCTACTCACATAAAATAAAAGATTTTTTCAGCATCATCATCAACCCATTAATGTTCTCTACTAGGCTCGGGTCTCTTCTCAGAATTAGAAGGGTTAGCCCAGTGACCACCGCTGGCCAAGACTTCACACACCTTCGAGAACTTAGCAAAGATCTCTCAGATGCGTAGGTTTCCTCGCGATGTTTTTCTTCACCGTTAAAGCAAATGATAATTAATTTCTAACACGCACATAACTTCGAAAAACCAATGGTGCGTGCGGGATTCGATCCTCGAACACCCAGAGTGAGGTCGGAATCTGAACCACTAGGCTATCACTTCTTTAGGATTTATATAGGTATGCCAAACTTTTGCGGCAAGAACCACAATGAGAGACATATGAGCGTAGCAAGTTAAACGAAAGACCGTAAACGTGTGAAAGCGTACAATAGGTTAATACATCTAGAATCCGTTAAAATTTCCGCAGTGAACAACAGAAAAAACATACACGAAATACAAAAAACCGACCAAGTGCGAGTGGGACCCGCGTACCGAGTTTCCTATACTTAAAATGTATATAGTTCGTCAATCACGGGAATCGCGTCACGAAGATTGTTCCCGCTTTATCCGAGTATGTTTTAAGTTTCCCGCCGTAATCAGTCCCCAAATCGCATAATTACAATATTAGTGTTTTTATAGATAAAGTAGTGGTTGCTACTAACCGTAGCAATTCATATCAAAATTTAAAATCGCAACAAAAGATGTGATGTCTTTTACTTTCCTTCCTTTCCATTTACTAAAAAAATGCTTCTGTCCAAATTTCACGATTCCAAGGCAATAGGAATAATCCTATAGGTTTTGAATCCCTTGCGAGTGTCAAATATGCGGCCGTATCTTTTGATTGCGTTGACTTAGAAGCTTGATTTTTTCACAGCTGTAAGGGATTGCAGACCTAAGCATTTGATATTAATTTCAACTTAAAATCTCCACGCGTTCCTGAGAAAAAGGACCTTGACAGATAAACAACAAAGTGATCCTATAAGGGTTCCTTTTTCTATTTAACATACGAAACAAAAAAAAAAAAAAAAAAAAGAGAAAGCGTTAGTTAAAAAAACGACAAACGGCGCCCGCTCACTATTTGCATGGAACCTGCGACCTTAGGGACGTCGGATTAACATTCATGTATTCGAAATATTAACATATTTTAATAAATTCATTTCTTTGGACACCCAAAAAAGTAACCCTGTTAAACTTCTCATATTTACGCCAACGAGACAGGTTTTTATTATTCTTTTTTTTTTATCTGAAAAATCTGGGTCCAACAGTTGCCGGATTCTCTGCGAATTTTCATTCATAGATTTTTATATGGAACGTCTTAAGCGCGTCTTTGGAGACAAGATTGACTCAAATTAATTCACGACCCGCATGGCACAACGATGACATACGGTCTGACACACAGAGGATTCGATTCCCGGCCAGGCAGACAACTAAAGGATGCGTTTCTGTACTGAATTTGGGTGTTTGTGTACTCATCTTTGTATACGTCCATGGCACCCACGGTACAGGGAATCCTAGTTGGGACTGTGTCTGTAGAAAGCGTTTGTTCGTAGAGCTGTGACGGCAAACGCCTCGACGGTCTCTAACGCAGATACACCCCCATTGTATTTACATTCTAAATATATAATACAACACAATACAGCACTTAAGAAGTAAAGTAATTCACTCACACGCTTCGCACTACACTATAACACACGCCTAATAATATTTGTTTATAGTGTTCTCTCACAATAACAGTAAACTATTAACAATCCATCTATGATAGTGGGTAGATGAAATATTATTTTATTTACTCCAGTTTATTGTTTTTAT
>DWKL01001946.1:0-13560 GCA_018249415.1 Phareas burnsi | reverse complement strand
GCCTCCGCCCGGCGCCTCCGCCCGGCGCCTCCGCCCGGCGCCTCCGCCCGGCGCCTCCGCCCGGCGCCTCCGCCCGGTGTCTCCGCCCGGCGCCCCGGCGGCAGCGCCCTGACACCGGTCGCTGATCGACACCAGGAAGTAACATATAATATTATATTGGTACTTCATCGACCCCTTACCGCCTCGCTGAAGTACGGATTTCCACTTAAAATAAGAAAGGTTAAGCCACGGCGTACCGCTGACCGAATGCGGATTCGTCGATTTCACACACTATTGAAATATTTCACGGAGAACCCCCAGGCATGTAGCTCGCCTCACGGTGCTTTCCTTCGACGTTAAATCAAGTGACAGTTAATTTCAAATACGCAAATAATTTCGAGTAATCAGACGGGTACGTGCAGGATACAAACCTCGGATCCCGAGCGTGTGATGCTGGAATTTTACCACTAGGTCAACGCTGCTTTCTTGCAGCACGTGGAAGGCTGGCAGGTGGCAACTGACAGCTGACAGCGGGCGCCACGTGCGCCCACGAAGCTCGTAGCGAGAATGAACAGCTGGCCGTCGACTAATAAACTATAAACGACTAACTAATTGTAAAGACATCGTTATCGGTGAAATGGAAATTGAATACTTCCTGAGGTTTCGATCGTCCCGCAACTGCACTGTAACAAACTGATGAATGGTGCTGAGTGGTGTTGAGTGGTGCTGAGTGGTGCCGAGTGAGTGAGTGACTCAATCCCAATTATTGAATATATATTTATAAATTTTGTTTTGTTACATCAGCTACGAGAGTGTACAAATATAGTTCGTTCAAATATATCGTTAGCGTGTGTTCGTGTGTCGATGTAATGTAAAATGATACAAAGTTTTCTCTTCACGTATTAATATATAGTAGACACAAGTAGCCATAGGGCAGTATCGGGCGGTGCCGGGCGGTCCCGCGAGCGGCCGCTCGTGTGTGTTCCTTTTAGGTACTTTCTAGAACCTTTCCAATATTCAAACTAATTTTTATATGAATATTTATGTAAACATTTGTGAGTGTGGTCGCCCTACGCTGTAGATATAAGCGCAACGACCTCATGACGAGTGTCGACGTGCACCTGGTCGATAACTCCTATACCCGCTTAGTTTGACAGGTGCCTCGGTTTGACTCCGATGTCCAAACGAGCGGGTCGCAGAATCCTCTCCGTCGAATTCGTCTGAAAGAGGCAGAATGTAACATATTAATTTACTATGACACGTTCTGCCCTATATAAATTTAGTTTCGATGTAAGTCTGAGGGGAGGTGCGGGGCGGTAGGACCGGCTAACGCGAAGCCCTATATATTTTGGGATAAAATAGACTACTCACTTTGACTACGACGAGGAAGACACAGTATCCCATCCTACTACAACCTGCTGTACTTTTACTAAAGAGTTACAGCCGTAAATCCTCGGTTCAATAGTTATCTCGACTGAACTAATCACACAGTACAGACAAACAAAAATTGTATATAACGATTTATAGTTGTATTTTGATATCACATAAAAAATCTTACAGGAAAAATAAATTATTTGAAATTAGTAATAAGCACTTTGCATTTACTTGCATTATGTACTTAATGCGATCGTGCAGTGTTCCGTCCCGCGGCCGCGGTCCCTCCCGCGCGGCGGTGGTGCGGCCGGCGCCTCGCGCGCCGTGCGGAGGGCACGGGCCCCGCGACTCCTGCGATTTATCGGTTACGCGAATCCCTCGCTGTGTACTTCTCAATCAGCGGATCCCTATATGTAAATACTATAAAGTCTATCGAAAGTGGGGTGATTATTTCACAACAATATTTGTAAATCTCGCCGGTTGACACGTTTCTCTGCTTGTAAAGTTTAGGTCCATCTTGTGAGACGACGATGATGAACCTTATTGTGGCCACGAGTAGATGTGACGGTAAACGGAGACATGCTGCCTTGCGACGCTACATTGCCGTGTTACGATGCCACATCTTGCCGTTTTGCTGCTTGCAATATTCATTTATTTATCTACAATTTTGAGGGCACTTTTGCGATAATATACGACAAATATAAAAAACCAAATGCCTTATAAGCTCAAATTAAATACAGCTTCATGAAGATTGGAATTCGAAATGATATGTGCCTACCGATATATAATAATGATATATTTTGACCTTTCACAGAACGGCGGTGGAACGCTAAAATAAGAGGTCGTTGAGAAACCGACTTCCCGTGATGTTCACATTTTTAGATAATACATATCTAGATTTTTTTTAGATTGAATATACATACTATATTATATCTGTTAGATTTTAACCAAGTGAAGATCAAACTCATAGTTTTAATAATTTATGTCCGCAGGCCATCGAGCAGCTTGGTCCAAGTTTACTGGTTCGCGTCTAAATTGGGATGATGACGCATGAGAAAAAGTACTCTTTACTGAAGAGTCCTTTTATCTTTTACTGTCTTAAATCAGATGATGGAAGGGCCAAAGCATGGAGAAGACCCGGAGAAAGACACGCTCCGTGTAATATTATTAGAAGAAATCCTTATGGTGGAGGGTCAATAATGGTATGGGGCGGTTTTTGCTAAGACGCATGTACGGAGCTACACATGGTAGAAAACGGATTCTTGGGTGTGGTATGATACATAACAACCATTTTAGAGCGGATTATGATGTCTTTTGCCCCATTCAATGACGATAATTTTCCTTTAAAGCATGATAACGCCCGACCTCACACTGTGGCGGTAATTTGAAGGTATCTTACTGAGGTCGGGAATCCAGGTTTTAGAGAGACTAGCACTCTCGCCAGACCTAAATCGCCTAGAACATTTTTGTGGTAAACTGGGAAAGCAAATTAAAAAAAAAAGGAATCCAACTCCAATTAAACTAAGGGACCTCAAAACTGCAGCGGTTGAAGAATAATGCCCAGACGGTCGCAGGCAGTTTTGACAGCAAGAGGAGGCAACCCTGAATATCGATGGTGTCATCTTTTAGAACAATATTCAATTTTTATTGTTAGATCAAAATTCCTCACAATTAAGGTACTAACCTTAATGCTTTCCTTAACTCGGGCTTTTGTTTGTTAAGAGTATTTTTTATATATTTATAAATGTCAATTTAGTTAATTGATTCTACTCTACAAAATTTAAAAGCTTCAATTGCACAAATAAATGAATTCTCAGATTAATTTGTTCCTTTTTTTGCTTACCTCTGTGTGTGTTCCGTCCATGTGTGTATTTACATTAAATTTAGTCAAAGCAAGTTATAAATCGAAAATGAGTATGTAATAATATATCCTGCTGTCGAAAGCCACGATCAAATATAAAGCCAATAATAATAGATAATATTTTCATATCTTTAATCAGTTCATTTAATGGTTTTTGAGTTATTGTGTACAGAGTTTAAAAATAATAAAAACGAAACAGCTATTCGACCTCGTCTATTTCACGCCGCGGCGCAAGTCATGGCCGTCGAGATTAAAACTAAACTAAATTGACAAATTCGAAATCCGAGCAAGCGTCAGATCGAGTCAGAGACAAAAGAAGCGAGAGTGTCCTGCCGCCATCCATCGGTGCCGTCCCGCACGTAAATAGTTGTAATTTCCGATTCCGATTACCAGTGTTCCGTATAATCCGTGGTGCAGTCGGGGGCGGCAAGATGAGCGAGCAGTTGAAGAGCGTGTCGGCCATGAACAAGCTATACATCGGCAACCTGCCCATGGAGGCGGACGAGGCGGCTGTGCGGTCGCTGTTCGCGGAGCACAGCCTGGCGGTGGCCGACATCTCGGTGAAGCGCGGCGGCTACGCCTTCGTCGACTTCCCCGATCAGTCGGCCGCCGATCGCGCCATCGACAAGCTGCACGGTAACTCGGTGTTACTCTGTTGACATCCCCCATCAATTATATGTTGTAAACCTCTCCGTAGTGCGACAACTGCCACACCTTTTTGTCGTATAGCAGCATCGTAGCGGTACCCAGATCTGGTTTGAAAGGCGTGATGAGACCTTAACGACACACTAACAAGCTGTACTATATCGATCCTCCGGTAGCAACCCATAGATCCATTATCGAATTCGGGTAACCTTACACGATCGCAAGGGCCGATGACACGATTACAAAGTATGTAAAAAATTCATAACGATTTGAGTCGATGCTTAATTTAATTTAAAAAGCGTTACCTACAAAAATCCGCCGCTACCTACGTCGTGGACCTATTCCTTACTAAAAGTAATATTGTTGGCTTTTCCACCTGGTCCAACGCGGTATTAAAATTAGTCACTACACACTACACACCTTTCGCATGCGACATGACACAGGCTGCCAGCGTCTTTTTATCTGAATGCACCTGGTTGTCGGTAGGCTTTCACACATTTCATCTGTGTACCTACGAACACAACCAGTCTATTGCGGTTATTCCAAAATATCTAAGGCATTAGAGTGACACTCGCGGTACGCGGCGGCGGCGCGACAACACTTCACTTTATAACAAGTGCATGCCCCGTCCTGTAGGAGAGCTAGCCAATTAGTTTTAAGAAATCAGGTGGAACATCGAGAAGTCTTTGCAAAGATTGTGTACTTTTTCATTAGCACGAGTGCAAAGCGCCACAGAAAGGCAACACCCGTCTTGCGGCGACGCTGTCCGGGTTGGCGGGGAGCGCGCGCTCGGGCCGCTTTGTTCTCAGCAGACGAGCCGATATTACGTGCCGTGGACATTCACACGAGACCTACCGACAACTTGTAGCCGCTACGAATTTAACACTTTGTCTACTATTAAAATATTAACATGAATTTACACCGTTCCACTATACACTCGTCTGTCGCATTAGGTATCCTATGCACCTAGTCTCAAGATGAAAACCCTCTTAAATGTAAAATAAACTGTAGAGAAATCAATACAGACGTAAGTTAAAATATAAGTAGCTTAGCCGAAGTTGCCAATTATTTTTGCGCCCCAAGTGGCGAGCTAATAAACACCCCGCCGGCCGGGGGCGGCAGAGCGTAGGCAATATTTGTATCTAACCGTGTTTTGCAAATCTCCCAAGTCACCGCCTTCGTTGGCCTGCTGTATACATCTTGGGTGAATCGTCCTATTGTACATACGGTACAGGTTTACGATTTATCTGAACGAGATAGATTACTTTGTTTAAACCTATTCTACCTTTATATTAATCTGAAGGCGGTGCACTTTCCAATGACGTAATCATGATAAAATGAAAACATCGTGTGTCACCAGCGTACTACGACACGATGCGCAGTACACAATAAGAGATACATACTTGCGACCGTTTATTCATTTAATCAAATTAACTTGAAACTATTTTACGTGTGGTACAAAGTCACAAGAAGACTGTTTGCAGGGTACTCGTACTGCGGCCTGCCGCTCATCGTGGAGCCCTCCGTCGCCAGCAAGAAAATGTAAGTGAAAGTTTATTACTCGTACTGCGGACAGGGTGCGGGCACACCACAGCGACGACTAGCGTTAGTTTTTGCAATAGGTATGACCTCAAAATATTAACCACATATGATCTAGTTTCCAAACGACGTAATGTCTCTCGCTTCACGCACGATCGACCAAACATGACCACGTGAACCATGCAGATTGGATAAACTTCATATTGTGTGTAACTGTCATGATCCATAATTCCAAAGAATGATGACACATTAACAAAATGTTAAGGGTGATAGTATTTTTAAAAAACATTTGGCAACTATGAACTGAATCACGCGAAAGGTGAAGCGTCGCCATAGCCTCACGCCAGCCGCCAGCCGCCTGCCGCCAGCCGCGACCGTCGCCTGAGAGTAAGCGCTTGCGGCAAATCCACAAATGGCGCGTTTTAATTATAACGAAAGATAAATGCTGCGGGATGCAGTCGTCAACGCCGTCAATTTGGTTTGAACCACAATTATATGAGAAAAATAGTAGATCCAAATAGTTATGGCTTAGCTCTTTTGGGATTTTTAAAACCACTGAATGGCATTAAAAAAATGCATTAAAACTTTTCAAAATTTGTGACGAAGTTCGAATTTCTATCCAATCCAAAATATTTAACTATTATTACTGAACAATTATTAAATTAATAAAATGATCATCAGAAACCTCTGGTAGACAACAACACGAAAGTGGAACTCGACTACGTTACATCATGTTTTTGATTACATTTCGGCGGACACTTACAAAACATCTGCAAAAGACTACAATGATTTACTGGAAACAGACCTATAACCGTGGTTTCGAAATCGGTAGCACGTTAAGCAATGGTGGTATTGTATAATAATTACAACTTCATCATTGACGGACATGTGCAACGCCACGGGCACGCCTGCCGCGCCGGGCCGCGCCGGGCCGCGCCGCTTCTACGAAAAGATTCCGCTCGTCTCGCGTTCTGACAGTCGACGCTCATTATCACCGACACAATGCATCGGATGCCATTCTCCCTCCGCGCAATGCGACCTCTGTATAAACTAAGCATATGTTTGTACATCGATGGGCCCTCAACTGCTCGAGTCAGTTTATCTTAACTAATCTAATACTGACCTATGGATGATACATTTTGGACTACCTTTTATTTTCTTAATACAACCAATACCTGCACACAAATAACCTCCGAGATGTTGAACATTGCTGCCTTGATATTTCGGATTATTGTTGTCGGCACGTTTCAAAGCGGATTATGCTTCAATGAGGATTGATAGTGGAAGGTACGTGTTGGTGGCCGACAGCCCGTGTAAGTCCATGATAATAACCGGGAGCGACAACTTAACGTGCCGAAGCACGAAGCGTGCATGAAGTTTGGCCACTAACTATGACCGGTGAGGCTGCCGACCGCGCCCGCCATTGCTGCAATTTTGTAGATCGGTTAAGGTCCGCAGGACGCGCGAGGCTGCGCGCGCTCCCACATGTGTCAAATTTATTAAGTTTCATTGAAACTAAAAGTATTGTTTCTTTTAAAAAAATATGAAAAAATACTTTTACGTCACGTGCATTAGCGATGAGACCCAGAACCACGGCCACACTTTAAAATCTTTTTCTAATTACATAAACTAATAGCTCGAAATTGATTGTGACCTTGTTCTCAAAATGTAACAGAATTGTTAACAAAACATTGTTTGGTAAATCTAAAGAAAACAGAAACCTCCGAGGTGTACTAGAGGACCCGCGGCTGCACACCCGCCCACCCTCACAACTAAATAAACAATAATAAACATATATTAGGTACACTAGACTTTACCCGCGACTTCGTCGGATACCAGTGGCAAGCGCAACAAGTCAACAGTTTCCTGTTGCTTGCTGCGTACCTTTATTTATGTGAGAAGAGCAGCAAACGAGCATGAAGGCCACCTATTGTTACGTGCTCACCCAGCCCATGGATACTCACATCTAACCTCTAATAGTCTGAAACCCTATCTAAGGTCTTACGTAGATCCGTTAATACTCCTGAGGACTACGACGGTTGGCTCACTGTAAGTGCGCCCGGCAACTGCACATCTCCAACCGAAAGACAAGAATTGCTTCACGGCGGATTATTATGATGATTATGAGCGCGAGGTTATTAACAAAACTGCAGCAGTATTTCTACTTACTATATTTTTATATAATTGTATGTTTACTTTACACATTAACCGATTTCATTGACATCGTTCGTTTATGATTGTACAAACTATAGGGAGGTCAAGTTGAATAGGAACATTTACTGAACCGATCGTGATCAAACATACAAACAGACGAAAGTTCTAAAAATGTTTTATATTCAGAAAGAACGAAATAATCGATATCCGGCAATTTTTAAAAACTTATTCAAAGATTTCGTCTTTATTTTTTCCATTCCTTAAACTCGACTTAATCCTTATCTTCTCCATTAAGAAACAATGTTGTACACAGAAGTAGCTAATAAATATTTGTCGTCACCAGCGTGAATGTGGCGAGCCTGCAGAGCGCCAGCACCACGCAGCTGAAGGACAGCGGCGCAGACACGGCGGCCACCGGCTGGAGGTATGTGCCGCATATCTACATAACACGGATAATACAATTCGAGCCTCCTAGATGCATGCCAGTGGGCTTTATGTACATCGCCGGGCGGACGTCGGCCGTCCAGTCCACTCGGAAATAGGGTTTGAACGTGATCATTGCGACTCCTTTATAGTCGTATTTATTTCTATTGAATGCACAAGAGAGTCGTTGGACTAGGGTGGACGGTGCGGTGACATGAGAGTGGCGCGGCCGCCGCAACGATCGTGCATTGACATGTAATTGGGCACTTTGTCCGCGAGGAGAACTGCGAGATCGGCGCGGCGCTGCAACCCGCAGCGGCTGCGACAATGAGTCAACTTACTGAGTGCGCGCACGGCGATACACAGCGGCCACGAATCACCATGGGGTACGTTAGATACGAGTGAGGCATTACACACGTAATCAGCGACCACACGACTCGTGTCGGTGACGTGTGCAGACGCGAAACGCGCTAAATTAACGCTATTGAACTCTCACACTCTGTGAATAGTTCCCGGCGACGCAGAATTGCTTAAAAAATAAAAAATACAGCATCAATTGTAAATATTTTATTACAACAAAAGTAAACATATAGATTCAGGTTCGAGCTCAAGCGAGTTTAGCTGCTTGGATCAAAAGTTTGCGGAAATTCGTGTTCTAAAGTTAGGTTAAGTTATTTCGCAACTATCCGCGGCCAATGTATATGATGGTTTAGATTTTTAAGCAATTGAAGACAGTATGCCCCGTCCTCTCAACCGCAGGACACACACCGACTTGCTTACAAGTCCAGTATGACACTGTATCATACGCGTTGCTCGGAAGGTTTCCACCATTTTCCACTAGTTTCGATAACGTTCGTATGCGAGTCGACGCGACGCGGCGGATACTTCTGCTAGACTCTGTGTTACTGGTCGCTTGCGACTCAAGAATCATACGAATGATAATTTAAAATTATTTCAATGTGGAGATGTATCCTGTATTTTCTTTCTTACGCAGAGCTCTTTGAGCGAAATAAAACAAGCGCATAACAAATTGCGATGGTTTAGGTCGGCGAGTCGCGTCCGTCGAGAGCGAGTAGCATACCGTGTACGAAGTAGTTTCGGTCGCGTGTGGAACGAGGCTAAGACTAGTTGACGCGTCCACGAGAAGGACCTTAATGTAACTCTATATTCGATTTTTTTTCCTTGATTTCTACCCGCGCGCTTTATCGCTTTGACACGTGTCGACAGACGGGTGCTCCAATGCGGATCGATGGAGAAACGGGTTAGTGGCCAACCCGTATCCGATGTTTTCAAATATCCCAGACGGCCTCAGATAAGGTGTAACGACTGCTATTCGACGATAACACCGGGACCGATAGCTTAACGTGCCCCCCGAAGCACAACTGCGCCCATGAAATTTAGCCACTAGCGGTCACGCACGTCACTCCCGGCCGGTCCGATGTAGCTTAACTTCGTAGATCGCTTACGGTCCCCGGGAGCGCGAGCGGGACTGCGCGCGCTCGTCGCCGTTTGAACATGTCTTATTGCATCATCCTTTAGTATGAAATTGCGTTCTTGATATTGTTTCAAAACCTTTATTTGTCTTCAAAATAGTGTAACTTTATAAAGAGACTACCTTCAAAATTATTTTAACGTAGTCAACTGGACTAAACAAAAATAATGTTTCCCCTGATACAGTTAACTGTACCAAGAAGATATTTATATCACGGAAATCGACTATACTTCCACAAGACAGTTTAACCATGAATCTATTCAATTGTACTATCGGCAAGAAGCGGACCCTTTTACGTCTTCGTCACCATCATAATCTGATGTCATCGCAACTGCATGTGTATAAAATTTCGAATGAAATAGTCTGAATTCTATAGCAAGGCTCGATCGTTGAACAAAATATTGTGTAAAATGTGTATTGAATGCTTCTGGCATTAAGTGATCTGCTGAAGTCGGCGAGGGGCGGCGAGAGGCGCGGCGGGCGGCGCGGACTGCTCGCTTCCCGCCGCGCGCGCCCCCTCGCCCCCCGCCCGTCACTCGCATCAAGTGTTCGGCGACAACTCCACACTTCCTCTGACCGGCGTTGATCGGCTGTAGATGTAATCAAAACATCGGGTGTTTACACTTTAATCTTAGGGTTGCATCTTTTGAATATTACTTAATCACAATATGATAGTTGTGCGGTTTATATTGACAGAATAGGATGGCATTCTTCTTACATTTCTGTAAAGGAATAAGATTAATACACATAGATTCCTTGTTATTAAGAAAATTTTCGTGGATAAAAAATATAAGTAAAACGTTTTCTGCCCTAGTTCAATAATGTTGGTTTTGTCACTTGAAGTTTCAAGTGGCAAAACAAACAATTTACCATTTAAATATATATTCTGATGTATATATGGACGAAAGTAAAGAAAATGTGAAAAAACATGTCGGCAGTATGTGACACCGAGCCACCGACGGCTTCTAAAAATGTCAACTTCAGAGAAACAATCTTGAATAGCATTTTATCATCCGGTTGTTACTGGAGCCGGCGTTGCGTGTTGTGTCAGTTATTTGAATTTACTCAACAGTTCAGACGATTCTGGACTCGCTGGCAACTTGCAAAAATATTACGTGCCAAAATGTTTCAAATGCGCAAAATCAATCGAAGAACACGGTATACGGTGATGGTAATTGTCACCGTTAAATGATCGACTAAATAGTTTCGGTGCAGCAGTGGGGCGCGAGGGGCCACGCTGGCCGAGGTGGACGGCTGTTGATATAGTTTAGTCGAAGCCAGTTTACCTACATCGTCCCGTCACTTTTTAAATGAAAATGAAATCAATCTATTAATTAGTACACAACCGTGTGCCTCTGTATCTGCCTGTAAACGCATGCTTAAGACTAGTTTAGTTTTAAATAAAATGTATAAAATCATTTTATTCAAACAATTAATATTAATATTCAATACAATCGACTTGCACGAGAAATAAATTTCATAGAATAAATTTTATTTGAAACGCCAACTATGTTGTGGATACATATTTCGACCGTTTCAGACATGTCCAAAAACCCGCTGGTGGTGAGCGACCATTGGCGTCCCATTGGCGAGCTCGGTGTTATTTTAGCTACGATTAAAATATTTTACTATGCTAACAAAATAATTACCATATATTGGTCACACACCTGTTGCCGTCGGACCGTATCTACGTGCGTATTGTGTGTCCCTGAAATAAACTTATAACTTGTTAAGGTCCCGTTGGTTCGGCCGTCCGGGACAAGTTTTAACTGATTGCCTGGATTACATATTAATTAAATGAACATCAAACTTGATCAGTAGTGCATCACGCAGCCACGGTTATTCGCTGGGCTTTAAATCGTCTGGCAAATCTCATGACCCGTTAATGTTATAGAAATATTTTGTCGAACTTGATGATGGTGGTGGGTTATCATAGTCCTTGAAAGATTGCAGTTCTCGCAACGCTTTTCCACCGGCTTCTGTCGTTAGCGTTGCGGGAACCCTGGACGACGGAGCGCTGTATGACGGTTACGACGGTATCTGCCTAGTGCAAGGCTGATCTGCCTCCTGCCTGACCGCTTCCCCCCTCCACTTACCCCTAAGTCACGAGTCTCTACCACTGACGATGTGGAAACTATTTGAGTATTCACATCCGCACAGTTGATAATAATCGTTCCTTGATGTTCAGCTCTGTTAGGATCGCGACATCGTTACAGCACGCAGTCAGGGTGACCTGGGTGACCGGCTGTGACACCACATTTTCAAAGCGTCAATTTTTCATTGGCCTAGAAGATCAATAGTGGAGCGCTCTACCACGTAGAAGAAGATGAGGAAACAATATATTTCAATAATCGAACTTTAGTATTTCTATTTTTCCATATTTTCTTAAGCCTTACACACGGCAGAGCCCATGGTAGCGCATGTCCTACGGATCTATCTTTTACATCTATCTTTACTTTGCAGCCTGCAATTGAAGTTAGTTCAGGTTCATTAAGTTCCGCTCTGTCCACTATCATCGTTTTTGTTTTGACTTTTGACTTGGTCTAATGAAGATTAAGCAAGATTTTCATGTCTTTGATTTATTAGAGATGGAACAATTGACACAAGTAGCCCGGCCCCATTTTCCTAGGACTGTCCGGATGTTTGCATATTATCCTGCAAAATTTAAAAAAATAATATGTTTTTTAGTATTCAGATCAAGTACATAGGTCACCTGTTACACGCGCCGCGACTAAAGGTTCATGGTACACGGGCGCTTTGCACGGCTATATACCGCACGTGCAGTGGAGCTCGTCCAGAGCGCCCTAAGCTTTGATACTTTTGGCTACTTTGTCTGTGTGGCGACGGAGCCGCGTCTGAAAAGCGGCCCTCCTCGTGACCGCCGAGAGAAGCAGCGTGTGACGTAGTATTAGCGTATAGTATGAGCATAGTAGCAGCGTACAGGTGGTGGCGGCGGACCTGTGAATTGGGCGTACGACGTAGTAAGACGAGGTGCGGGGCGCGGGCTCGGCCGCGGCGGGGGTGCGGGGCGAGGGGCGCGCGCGGCTCCGGCGGGCGCCGGGGAGGGGGCGATCGATGCGGCCCGCGCCGGCCGGGCTCGGGCCCGAGTCCCGAGGAGGTCGTTCTCGTCGGCGCAGAAGGATAAAAAACATCGATTTTCAGTATCGAAAAAGAAACGTCCACAGCTCGGCGCACGTCGAATGGTTCGATTTCTATTGATTTCGGTACAAGCCCCCATGTACACTAGATAAATAATAGCAATATCGTAAGTTTTTATTAAACTTATTACATGCCCAATAACGGATTCGTATGCCGCTCCAGCTCAGACCTCGCGGATACTATTTTGTCAATTATTGAGCTATGTAATTTTATCACAAAATAATATCTCATACACACGTTTAATTCTACGACATTTGGCTTATCGGCAGCATCGAGATTGCAGCGTTTTTGTACCGCGGCCGGAACCACGTGTACAGAAATATAAATACAATTACAGAGGTCGTCCGTTTGACGTGTCGCCGACTGCCGCCGGGGAGCCCGACAGCGGCCACCGCCGCTCGCGAGCTCTCGCGGAATCTCGGTGTAATCATATAAATTTGTAGTAAGTGATGGGTGCTAATGTCGCATCGAGAACTGCAATTATTACTTACTTAATAGTCATTCTTCCTTCAAAGAACCAGTTTGGTATATTTTTAGAAAAACAACTATTTCATTCCTATTCAAAGGATGAGAGGCGACAGGCTCATTCATTGAGGGAAGGCGCGCGGGCGTGAATGGGGCGCACCGGGACGCGGCCCGAGTGGCTGCACGCGGAGCGCTGACTCGGTTGCCACTTTCCAAAACAACTTAATTCGATTCTTGTGCGCCTCGAATTGCGCTGCGTGCCTTCCGACACTAAAATCATACATTCCTTGGAATTTACATAATCAACGTTACCCCGATTACTACACGTCCCCTGATTGATGTCGAACAGCTCCGAGGTGTATCTTTAAACTCCGAGGATAGACATCAATGAAAATGGGCCACTCATTCAAACGGAAAAAAACGGTGGGATGGTTAAAAATGAATAAATAAATATTACAAACAAAAAATA
>DWKL01001945.1:0-13561 GCA_018249415.1 Phareas burnsi | reverse complement strand
AAAGTGCCGCTACCCAACATCTAGCAGGTGGCGACATTTTGAAGGTGTCGCTATCGCCGAGGTGCGAATTAAAAGTTTCACAATTTTAAAGTGCTCTACACGGTACCGCGAGCCCTTACACGGGACGCCTAGATATTAAATAGCATTAATTTAAAAAAACAACTCTTTTCTTTGCCCATAATGTGAAAATAATTAATAATAACGGCATTATAGCTCGAGGACGGCAGCACTACTGCTCCGTTAATGTTAGTGATTATTTTCTCAGAGTGGGAAAAGACGCTGGCCCATTGTGGATTATAGTTCACGCTACGACATGCAGCATCTTAACTTTAAAATTTTCACTACTCCGTTGATGAGAGAGATAGAGAGAGATAGGGGGGAGAGAGAGAGAGAGAGAGGGGGATATATACCCTTAACCCTGACTGTAGCAAACGCATATATCGTATTTTACTGTCTGAGCCACTCGCGCGGCTCGCACGCATACAGTGTGGTGCTTTTGAACCTACGTAAGACTGCGGCCAAACACACCTGCTGTATTTTCGCCGACGCTACGCCAGAGCGAGACAACACAAACGTCGTCCCGTTGATGTTGTCCTGCTCTGGCAAAAAAACACGCCAGGCGTGTGCCGCCGCACTGGCATTCGGGTACATTCCAAGACTGTGTTAATAAAAACTTTTAGGCATGTATTATTTTGTCGATGCATATGTAGCCCGATCCAATGCGCTCAGCGGCTCACCGGTTGCGGCGCGTGGGGCTCATGACGGAGATGGTGTTGGAGCGCTTGGAGCGCGACAGCGGCGGCAGCTCCTCGCGCTCGCGCGCCGCGCCGCCCGCCGCGCCGCCCGCGCCCGCCGCCACCGTGCTGTCGCTGCTCGTCTGCGAACGCGCCGCGCTACGTTACGCTCGGACCGACTAACTCTCCACCGAGAGTGCACACACAAAATGATTACGTCCCCTCGATGTTACCTTACACGACGTCAACTATTTTTGCTTCACAGCGGCAGTGTTAAGTCACTGCGTTCTTGAAAAGCAAAAATACTTATGTGAGCCATTCCACATTAGTCTAGCACGCGTCGCATCTCAGTCCTGATTCGAATTTATTACGATGAATTACAGTTGCTCATGGTCGACACTGACTTAGTGACGTATCTATGTACGACCTCAAATGGGACTTCAGTCCCGTTTGGGGTTGGGTATGGGTGGTTTGCACTTTCCTTTACTATTCTGCTCACATAAAAAAAAATGTACATACATTTTTTATTAAAAATATATTTTTTTAGGTTACTTAGCAACGCAATATTTATTGACAATTCAAAATGCAACGGTAATTTTATAAAGTAAAATAAAATATTTGCAATTATTGTATAGTGATACGATCCGCACGCCCCACAGCAGTCGTTCAGTCTGCCGTTACAACTGCCACTTTATTGTCGCTCTTTTTCCCATTTGTCACTCTTTTCGTTCGGCCGATGTTGAACGCAGACCCGACATCTTTTTGTACGTATAATACAAATAAAAGAAAATGACTTTCTAAATTCACGTGGTTATTTGCATACGTTAAATATTAACAGACGTTCACACTACCTTTTGCAGCTGGTGGTGACCGTCCGTCGCGGCGATCGCGTCCGCGTCCGCCTCCGAGCCCACCGTGCCTGCGGGCAAGCGGCGCTGTGTTTATCGTCACTCGCCTCATTCATACGTAGTTTGGTGTTATGTTATTTAGTCTATGTCACCGATCATCAAGTTAAGATTTCATTCCATTAGTCACAGTTTGTTTTTATATTATTTATTGAAATTAATAGATACTCCATGGGGATTAATGTACAGATGCGACTGATTATAGTGTACACATGGCGGTAGCCGGGGGGCCGCGGTAACATTATTACACCATGCACGGTAGGGAAATGTGTTATCATTTAGGTTAGATCTATGAAACATCCGTACACGGAGCGCGTTCCATACAGCAACAAATCAAACAAACGAATAGAAATTGAATGGAAGTATAATATTACAACGGCGACCACTCAGTTACAATGGCGGCCACAGATCGAGTGACACGGCGGCAGCGGGGGAGGGTAAGGAGGCGTGCGTTCGACCGACCGTTCTCACCCGGGTCCGAGTTGTAGGTCATGAGGTGCGGGTGCGGCGCGTGCGGCGCGGCGGCGGGCGGCGCGGCGGCGGGCGGCTGCGGCGACGTGCCGCACATCTCCTCGGGGATGGCCTCGCACGACACGCGCATGTCGCTCTTCTTCGCCGCCTTCTTCGTGGCGTGCAGCGTCATCGACGTGCTCCTGGACGTTTTGTACTGGTTTATTTAGTGTTACTTTCAAAAATAATTATTTTATTCCTTTTAATTTTCCAGTCTATACAGGATGGAATTAAATAAAATCGTTTATTGAGTATTGAAGCGTCCCAAGCCGGCGTGGAGTTCTAGCACTGATTTGTCCGAACGCCCTCGCGTGCAGCTCCGCCCGCGTCCCGCGAGTGCACGAATTTATTTATTGCACGGACCCTAATATTAGCTTCGAAAATATTTTCATGAAATATTTTTAAGATAAATAACTCCCAGTAGAATCCTCTGTGTCAAGGAATTTTGTCCGAATCAATTCAGTACTTTTCAAGATAAATTTGTGGAACAGACAAATATGATAAAAACAATATTTTATATTTAGGTAGTATGCAAAGGAAACGACTTAAAAAGGATACTCGGGAACCGGGCCGTGCAGAGGATACAGAGACGCTTTGAGCGGCACCTACTGGAGGAAGCCTATGTTCAGTAGTGGACTTGGACCGATGGATAAGCAGCGTGTGTCGCCAGCGGGAGGAGGCTGGGGGGGCATCAACCTAGAATATTCTACAGCAGGCCAGCACGATTGTATCGGCATACTGCGTGGATACTGACGTGGGCTCGCAGGAGGGCAGCAGGATCATGTCGTCGGGGTCGGGCGGGTGCGCGGCGTCGGGCGCGCGCTCGGGCCGCGAGGTGAGCTTCCACGAGGAGGACATCTCGGGCGACGAGTTGGAGCGCCGCACCGGGTGCCGCGACTTGCCCTGCGGACACGCGCGCCACGGTTTATGCGCAGCCCCTGTCACACACACTCTGAAGTCGGTAACACCCTGCGTGATTCGTGGACTCATCTGTTTTGGCGTCATAGAAGCCGTACTAAAGGCACCTGTGTTCTAGTTTAAAGGTGATGCAAGAGAAACCCGAGGCGTTCCATCTCAGTACTCAGCGGTATCGAGTGGTAGCGACGCACCAGTGGCACCTTAGGTAGCACCTCAAACTTATTCGGTATTGATTACGTGTGGACTATACCATGGTTCGCTGCTGCTGTGCTATATACATAGCAAATGTTACACGAGCTTGCAGCGTCACTTTTCCTGTCGTGCATTCACCAATTAGCGCAAATAGTTTCAAAGTACATCACAGAGTCCGGGCGGGTCCGTACCTCGGGCACGATGAGCAGCATATCGTCGTCGTCCGTGGTGCTGGAGGAGCTCTGCCGCTGCGGCGAGCCGGGGATGTTGATGGGCTGCGTGCTCGTCCTGCCGCCACACGCACACACTTATACTCTCATCGCCGCGGGCTACACTGCTCACAGCGAGCATTAATATGTAAACATTAAGCCAGCAACGGCAGTAACACTGTTGCATTGCACACGGTGACCGTTCATTGTACATGTGCCGAAGAGAACCTGGCAGCAACGACTAAACAAACGGTGTCAATTCGAATCTCACTGCTCGTAAAGACTGCTTTTAATTTCCACTTGTGGGCACGAGCCTCCCCTCGCAGCCGGTGGACGTCTGAAGCACACTTCACCATAGTTTGCGATTCGTTATACTGGAATGTAGTGGCACGCAGGGCTGGCTACTGAACACCACGGGGTTAGAGCGATTACTTTCATAATATGAGACTCGTATAGAAACTTATTTTGCTATGTATAGTTTTTGGTTGTTCTATTTAAAAATGTACACGTCGCGTGCAATATTAAGGCCAAAGCGATAAATAAGAAGCGGAATTGTATATATGATGGAGGAATATCCATGGAAATTTGTGAACAGAAATACCGCTGCGGCGGGTTGGCCGGCGCGCCGCCGCCGTGCGCCGCGGCGTGCTGCGCGCGCTTCTCGCCCGCCACCACGGAGTCCGAGCTGCGGGCGGAATGCGCAACGCGCGTTATATCGCTGTACGTCCCCACGCGCCTCGTGCGTCTTCAAGTTTTAGGTGACATGTGTTATATTTCGTGACATATAATTGGTTTTTATTCAGGATAACAGGGTTCCAAAAATTAAATCAAGAAAGGAAAATTATGTCGAAGTTGTTGATGTTGGCAGATTGCAGGTCTCGAATAAATTTCAATATCGAAGTCATCACGTTTCGGAAGCCGATAAAGATAGAATAAAGTCTAATTGAAGCAAAGCACGAATGTCGGTATGCATTCAAATTAACACACAAAATATGTGAATTAATCAATCGATCCCTTTATTGCCCGTTGATAACTATTTATCGCTGATCTTATCGCAATTGCCCAGTATGCACGGGCTCTCATCGGGCATGCAATTTTACATTCACAATAAATATATTAAGTAAATTAACAGACATCGTTCCACTTCAATACGTTTTGGTTCAAAGCACTTCCTGGAATTATTGCTACGAGAAGAAATTTGGCAGGTACTTTAATTTACTAGGTAAATATCAAGACGAAGGGGGGAAGTATTGCCTTTACCTCGACTTGTGCAAGTCCGGCGCGTGCGAGCGCTGCGACGCGGGGCGCGACGAGCGCGGCGAGCCCTCGGACGCCTGCGGGAATTGCATTGGCTATCGTCACCGCCCCCTGCCGGGCGCGGCTCTCGGCGCGCCCTCGAGGACTCCACGAGAACTCTCGGGCTCATCAATTTCCTCGCGATGTTTTCCCTCGCACTTCCTCGTTGCGCCAAGTGATGATTCATTTGCTCCCAAATGAATCGTCACTTAATTACAAATCGTTGCGAATGAGACGTGCGTATTGACGCACAACACATCGAAATGACTGTACCACACATACATACACACGAGCGAGTCCATTGCCCCGTGGACGGGTGGACGTCGAGTCCGCCGTGCGATGGCGACGGTACCGAGAAATTAACAATAATTATGTAAATGTTCTTGGGCTTTTAGTTCCATTTAAAGACTGTTAGGGTTATAATTTGTAGTGGGGAAACCTTGTAATTTAAATAACTTGTAAAATAAAAAATGAAAATAGAGTTTTTTTTCAATACATGTGAGACTGTGAAACCGCCAGTGATTAGGGATCTAAACCCAGAGGTGTAAACCGTTTAAAGCTTGCACGGTGCCTTGCGGCGACACGCTCGAGAGTAACTTTGTACCCGATACGTACACGTCGAGAAGCCCGCTGCACTGTAACCCTGTCTCCGCGTATTACTTTAATTTGAATTCAGACTGACAGGGGGTGCCGTTCGACAAGCGCTGACGCACGTGGCATTCTTAAGGTTAGGAAAAATATATTGTGAACTGGGTGGGAGTTGAATGTGAATTTGTGTTGTTTGAACTTCTCTTGGCGAATTAACGAGGCCTAAAGATAAAGATCTTAAATGTTGCTTCTATTGTTTTTGTAAGTGATTTCTTATTTACAAATAGTGGAGTTAGTGAAATGTTGCATGAGCAACATATTGCCAATAAAACTTGTCTTTACGGAGAAACGCAAGTACGTGTTTGTTTCATTATTCCCGATTAAGACAAAGTGGAGAATAACATTATACACATACACTGTGGCTTATAGTGACTATAGTTTTAGTTCTTATTTGGACATTTGCACGGCTAGTGTAGTGCCAGCGCCGCGCCGCGACGCAATCACATACAGAGGTTAGCGGTCTCAGTGGCTACTCTGACGCACGCGTCGCGTTGTCAGCGGGCGGACGTCGGAGTGCAGCGGCTACGCACCAGGTCGGGCCGCGAGTCGCCCAGGCCGCTGGAGGAGGAGGCGGAGACGGTGGGCGCGTCGCCCAGCGGCGGCGACAGCAGCGCCAGCACGTCCTGCAGCGGCCACTCCTGCACCTGCGACCAGCTCACCTGCCGGCGTTGCGAACTCTATTGACATTCTGAACTGGCGGTGATCGTTATGACGGTAACCATACCGGTATAACATACGAGAGGTTCCGGGTTGACTTATTTTTATGTTCGAAGAGTAGCAAACTAGCGTGTAGACCAACTGATGTTAAGTGGTCCTTGTAGCCCATGGACACCTACATTTAATCCCAAAAAGAACTGATTTTTTTTAAAAGGTCGTAAATAGATGCGTCACTACTCCTGAGGACTAAGATGGTCGCCTCGCTGTAAGTGTGCCCGGCGACCGCACCTCTCCAACCGAAACACAAAAATTGTTTCACGGAAGATTATGAGGGCGGCGGTGGTACTATAGTTCTACCACGTCTCATTCCTGGGCAGGCAGGTATCTAATTGGTAAACTTCGATTTCTATTCAGAGTGACTCAGTATTCGTATAGTTGTCTTCGTATGTGTCCGTGGCACCCACGCCACAGGGTATCCTAGTGTGTGGCTATGAGGGTAGAAAGCATTATTTTTTTTATTTATTATTATTTCTTTTAGTTTAACATCAGCATCCGATTTCAGGTGGTTGAATCTTTCGTAATTCGACCTCGGGAAGCATTACCGTCACACTCATTATTAACCCATTAACGTCCCACTGATGGGCATGGGTCTCCTTCGAGAACTTTACAGAAAACTCTCAGATGTGTAGGTTTCCTTATGATGTTTTCCTGCACCGTTATAGTAAGTGATAATTCATTTCTATTATGCACATGACTTCGAAAAATCAGAGGTGCGTGCGGGATTCGAACCCCGGACCCCTAGTGTGAGAGACCAAAATATTACCCACTAGGCGATTACTGTTTAGGCGATCACATCTATTTCTGATCTTTAAAAACAGTCTGCTGGGTTCTGGTTTAAATATTGCGGTGAAGGAGAAAAATTACACGAGGCGTTCCAATTTAGTCTTCAAGTGGCTCATTACAGGTAGGACTTCAATTCTATTTTTGGGTTGAATATAGATGTCCATGGGCGGCCGTGGCCACTTACGATGTGGTGGACTAAATGTTTTTTTAGTATTGCTATGTTATAAAAACATTGTAGTATCAGCGATAAGTAAGCAAATATTAGCAAAACTTTAAATATCCTTGTCTGACTACAATGGTGCGATCGACTATCAGTAACGATTAGTTCTACGTGCCGCATACACATGCGCGTGTGTATCTGTGTGCGTACCTGGTTTTGCAGGCGCATGAGCCAGGACACGTCGCCGGTGGGCGAGCGCACGTGCAGCTCGGCCCAGCGCGCGCACCAGCAGGGGCAGGCGCCGGCCGCGGCCAGCGCGCCCACGCGCGACCATCCCGCCGCCTCCGTGTCCTGCGGGACGCCGGTCGTTTAGGCTACAGGCGCCCGCAATACGTACAAAACGAGTCGACCATCCACCGCTATCTACTTGAACCATTATAACTAACCTTTTAATAAGAGCTAATTTATGGCTCTCAAGGATCACGATTGTTAACGTAATAAATATTTTAATTGTAACGAGGTTTAATCTTTATGGTGTCGTATCTCGAACGTAATGTTGACGTATATAATTAAAACAGTTTTAATAATTATGTACGAATATTTCTAACTAAAGTCATACTCTCCGTTATAATTTACTAATTTGTTATTCTTTAGTAAAACGGAAGACTTAACCGGAACAAATTTATATAATATAATGTGGAACATTATATTATTGTATATATTATACATAAATCTATATGCACCAAATATGCCTAAACTTTCAATTCTCCTCTTGTGGGTTTGCGGGCGAAGATTCTTATATGGAATAAGTAGCGAGCTTGTAATTTTTTTTTCTAAATTTCGTTGTATGTTTTTGCGTGTACATATAATAAATAATTAAAGAAAAAAGTAATCAAAGGAGAGATACAGTGAGAGCTAAAAGCAAACAAAATAAAATAGACGCAAAGACTCACCACTTCTTTAGATATCTTCTCAAATCGCTGTGAAAACTGATTTAGGGCCTCTACGACCGGGTCCGTCGTCTTGTTCTCAGCAGAGTTTTGTCTGCAACGTTACAGTGCAAGTTAGTGACCGTCCTCAATGAATATAATTTTCAAATAAAATGTTTATTTATTTATTTAAAACATAAAGACATGCTATTTTCAAATGCAACCAACAAAGCGTCACGTCATGCATTCCGTCAATACTGCCGCTACGCGTACAGTAACAACATACACTACCAAGAGGAATAAACTAAACCAACGTTTATTGCAAATATATTCGAATAGATGACAGCAGGAGCTGCGACCGGGACCGGGACATGTTGCGTGTACACATGTACATGATTAATAATATCACTGACATGGTACAACTGAGGTGTTGTCGCACTGGACGGTTCGCACAGGAAATCAACATTGCGTTTAAAATACCAAATACATGTTATGATTCGATGGAGCTTTTGTTTTATGTTAAATTATATATTTTTTTTTCTAAAAAATCAATACATAACAACAAAAATTTAAAAGAAGCGCGACATGGTGCCATAATAAAATACAAAAACATCTAAAAATAAAAATTTCAGACAACGAAACGACCGGAACCACCGTTCTCAACAAGAATTACCAAATCATGGATTGCCTAGGATCATCTAAGATATCTATGGATTATCTAAGAACATGAAAAGTGAGGAAACGCGTTCTAGGAACGCGTCGACGTGGCGTTCGTGCGCGACCTGGTGGTGTGTCCGGACGACGGCGGCAGCAGCTCCGAGATGGACAGCGAGCTGCACGACGTCTCCGTGGAGCGGCTGTGCTGCAGCGAGTACTTGCTGTACCTGCCGCCGCCCACAACGCATTAGCTACGGCCGGTACGGTGGCGGCGCGGCGGGCGAGCTGGCCCGAGCCATGTTCGCATTGTCACTTGCTTCAAGGGTATAGGAACACTTCGCGACAAACAACTACATCGGGCAGCTCCTCGGGATGGTCTCGAAGCTACGTGAAGTCTGTCGATATATGCTCGGCCAGCGTGGGGGTCGATGGTCTATCGTAACAGGATAGCCGAGTCCAGCAGTGGGATAGTGACGGATTGAGGCGGCTTTTCACAGAATATTAGGAAAGAGGTAGCAGGAGTGAGATCGTGAATGGCTTCAGTTTAAATTTAAATGATTTGTTATGGATTACAACAATTTATCATTGAAATCCCCAGACAAAATTGAGATTTTAACGCGACAAAATAATATCGTCTCAACGCGCACACCGCTGCGGGCAGTGATTCGAGTTTTAATGTATATAGTGCTTAACATCTTATTACAGTGTGTTCACGGTTGGAGCTATTATTATTCATTTGAATGAATGTCTCACATCATTAAAGTTTTAATTAATGTAATATTTTTTCTTACATTACTTAATCGATGCTTTCTCGTGGAAGAAAGTAACTGAAATGATTCAAACATAATTAACGTACGACGCGCTCGTCTCCGCGCCAAGCGCCGCGTGGCGCGTGGCGCGCCCGGGGCCGCGCGCTGTCGGCAACCACAGCTGAGCGGAAGTAACACTTCACTAATATGTAACTGCAGGCCTCCCCCAATTGTAGGGTTAGATCCGTGCCCAACTGAGGTCCAAAAAGGGTTACAGCCAATTGTTCTATGTTGTAGTGGCTCGTTTAGTACACCGCTGTGCCGCGACAGTTCCCTACGCATCGTATGACGCTGCGGAATGTAAATGTTTGCCCATTTCATTGAAATACTTTGAATGTTCCTATCTTTTTGAAACTAACTAATACATTAGCTAGAAACGTTCGTCGACGGACGTCGGGTAATAAATTTTTTTACGATTTTAACTTTCATAAGACCCATTGCATGCTTCTCACGAGGCACGTAATTTGTCTTCACGTGTTTTTTAAATTTTACTTTTGAATATAGAACAATCGTAGAACACGTTTAGCGTCGGCCAATCGCTGGCGCGGCAGCGGCGCCCCTCCTCCCGGCGGCACTCACCGTTTCACTTCGGGCGTGTTGTTCTGTGCGGGCTGCGAGTGCACCTGCAGGTGGTTACTGTTCGCCGTCGAGTTCGTTTGGTTGTGTTCTAAGCTGTCGTTTACTTGCACCTGGAAATGGCGTGTAACGATTGTAACTTATGTATTCGTTGAAGGCCGTAATATTAATCGTAATTTAAGCGATAGATAAGTTTTATTTTTTATGTTTAGATCGATATAGATGGCACAAGTCGTGCATAAATTAATGAGACATCATGCGTGGCACCTGCACGGGCGGCGCGTGCGGCGGCGCGGCGGGCGGCGGCTCGTCGGGCAGCAGCGGCGGCAGCGGGCTGGCCGCGCTCTCCGCGTGCCGCCGGCACAGCGTCGCGCACCTGCGGACACGAGGCTCGCCCGTTCACGTGCACGAACTGACCGAAAAACGACCCGGGTCGGGGGTGCCATGTTCACACACGAACACCTCATATCATAGCAGGAATCTGGATCTTTACGTAAATCAAACCCGGGACGATCGATATGCGCTTTCCATAACTCGTCTTTTGGTGTAGTTTACGGAGCGCACTGCGCGCGGGCTGGCTCAGGCGAGAGCGTCACGTGCGTTACTTTGATTACGGTCATGGACAAATTTAATACCCATATATAAAAACCGATTTAATGAATAAATTCGCTCACTGTATGGATGCTTATATATACTTGTATGTTATCTTACTAGTCTTGTTAACACTTAACATACGTTATTATATAATACAATTAAAATTATTTATTTCGGTACGTGCCTTTCGCAAAGTCCTTGTTTGATAGAATTTTGCAAGCAGCCAGACGTGGTGATGGTGACCAGCTTGTGTCCCACTAGCCATGTCGTCGATTGTCCGCCGTTAAACAAAAACTCTGCCGTGTCGCTCCTGAAATAATCCACATACTAATTGCACAGGGAACATTTTGAATTTAGGGAGCAATTATTGAACCTTTAGTTTAATATCTTGGGTCGGAACCTCAGGCGTTCGATACGAATTCGAAGCTTCCACCGCTGACCTAACTACGCGAACGCGGCCCACCTGTGCGGCTTGACGCTGCACGGCGTGAAGGTGTAGCGGGCCAGCAGGTCGACGCAGGTCTCGGTGAGCTCCACGTGGAAGGCGGCGCTGGCCGCCGCGCCGCGCGCCGCGCCGCCGCCCGCCAGCGGAGCGCGCGGGCCCGCGCCGCCCGCGCCGGCCAGCGGGGCGCGCGACACCGCCTTGGAGCCCTGCGCACGCAGCGTGGATTACGCTCCTTGAAGGTAAACTTACTTCTTTAGATGTAGTTAGTTAAATACACTATATGAAACTTGGACAGGCGCGCCCGCCGTAACTTGCGCCACACGGACATGACAGGATTATAGGTCATACAGAACTAATTACAAATTAATCACTTGTACTCAACGAAAAGCTAATATGCTTATGTTTAATGTTTTTTAACACTCGGCCATCCCCCGACCCCCCTTAGCATTTCGCTACTGGATTTTTCTTCCCTAAAAAGACTCGTCGAAGTCACCTCGCTTCCGCGGCTAAGGCTTGCCGGTGACCGCAATAAATTAATAACTTAGCAGACATAATTGCTACCAATGTTTAAAATTCCTGTCTACGATATCCGTGACAAGACATGGACAGGAGGATGGGTGCTGTTCGGGGAGGACACCGGGCGTGTCGCGGGAATTACCCCGAAATGACTGTACAAACCAGACTAGAGCTACGTTGTCTGTTGGACGAGTCTTCGTTGGCCGACGTCTGCGGGATGTTGTTCGTCTTATAATGCATCTGCTCCTCGAACGGCATGATGATGTAGTTGTGCAGGCCCTGCGGAACACCACGTTTAGCCCGGAGTTAATATATAATCGGTTTAGAACGTTATGCCAGCTCTGGCACATCGCGCTGGCGACATGTAGACGTAGGGCGGGGCGCACTCACGTGGATGATAAAGCGGACGAAGTTGCGGCGGTAGGAGAGGCGGCACTTGAGGAACCAGGCGGCGATGACGTGGTGCGCCAGCGACACCACGTAGTGGTTGTAGCGCGACGGGTTGGTGTAGGGCAGCAGGATGGCGAACACTGACATGTACTGGTCCTCCACGAAGGACGCGAACACGCGCGGCAGCCGCGTCAGCGCTGCGGGGAGTACATGCTTGGTATCTGCACCTCTTAAGATGTAATGCCGTTACATATTAAAATCACTTTTCAAGAGCTGGCCATAAATGAAGGTACTTTTTAAAAATTACTGCAGTTGCATGCGAGAGTTTGAGGTATCAAAAATAAATGTAATAGAAGACTTTCAAACAGTGAAACTTAATTCGTATTTGAGTGATTACGAAACCTTAAAATGTTGAAATCGGTTACATGTTGGATAACGGCATTTAGCTTAAGGACGGGTTATACACATATATATTTCATATATTTATTTATTAGGTTCGCTAAATTATACTGTACAGATAGATAACTATGAAACAGAACTTTGAAGAAATAAGAAAAAATATATCGCTCGAGTGAAATCTAGCATCAAACACTACATGCGGAGTAAATTTAAAATAGTGTTTAAATATACATGTAACATTTTTATTAAATACACAAAACAATTTCTGGCCGACTATAAAATGATTTCTTTTGTTTGGAGGTAACCCTTGTTATAGCTCACTTTTGGGTACCTGCGAAGCCCGGGCCGAAAGCGTACACCTGTAGCCCGCTGTAGTGGTGCTGTGTGTACGTAATGGCAGTAATGCCGTTCTATATGCCATGCTAATAATTACATTAAACATGAAGCGCTTCACTCACTGGAGAGGAACTCGAGCATGGGGCTGGCGATGGCCTTGGTGTCGGAGATCTTGGACAGGTCCAGCAGCACCTCCGGCAGCATCTTCACCATGGTGTCGCGCGTCTCCAGCGTGAACATCGTCAACGCGTTGATGTACGGCTGCGGCGTCCTCAGCACTGCAACATCACGCCGTCCTCACTATTCGCCGAGTCTGCGCTTTAGGATCTCGAATATCTCTAACATCGAAATGTAAAGCGACATATATGTAGAATACTTAGTGACGAATAATAACGATCGGAATAGAAGTGATCCAATGTCGATCGAGTGAGCGAGCGGCGGCGGTTCTAAAACGAATTGCGACTTGCAATTCTATGCGTATTCAGATTACACCTAAGAGCGCATACCCATTCCATATTTGAGCAAGCAGCGCACGATGCGCTGCTGCGTCTGCGGCTCCAGCGAGGCGTGGTAGGGCGCCAGCGCCGCCAGCGCGGGCAGCGCCGCCGCGTGGAACTCCGACACCGGCAGCTTGCCGCCCGCCGCGCCGCCCGCCGCGCCGCGCTCCGTCACCTGCGCCCCCGATATCTTATGTTGAGGGACACGTGAAATGTACACTTTTCAACTAAAATAATTAAAAGATTATTTTTTGAATGTTTTTTGAGAAAGTAGTTAAAAATAAAGCCCGGCAACGACAGGTCGATGCACGGTTGGAATGTTATAAAAACATTGGTTGATT
>DWKL01001944.1:0-13563 GCA_018249415.1 Phareas burnsi | reverse complement strand
GTGCTGTTCGATTCCGATCGTTTTACTCTGTCTACAATAGCTGAAACAAGGTTTATAGACTTGATATAGACCTTTGAATATAAAATTAAATATTGATATACCATAAAATCTATAGATATAAAAAATGTTTAGATAATTATACTAACTATAATTTTATTCATTATAAGGGAAAAGATGGGATCTGTTTATCCTTTAATTCGATCAATCACATTTTTTAATATGGCAGCTTGGTTAAAATCGTAAAATGTCTTTTGTAATCTATGGTTAACACTTTGAAAGGCGGTAATTTTAATTGTTCCAAAAAAAAAGAAATAAAATATTACGTTCTTCGAAAATAAACAATTTTAGAATAAAAGACATAGTTATAAAGCAAAAATGCAAGAGAACAAAAACGCAATTTTCCAAATGCGTTTCCCACAAAAATTGTGGTATTTACTTAATTTACACACAGGTGCTATAATATGGGGAGGGACAGGAAGAACAATATTGCTCAACTATCGGCTTCTCCATAATTATTTACAATGCGACAATTCAGTTTTTAAAACCACAAATATATCTAGTTTTGTAAGACAATTAAACTTATATGGATTTCGTAAAGTTACTTCGCATCTACAGGACCCGCTATGCAATTCAAGCAACCCTTACATGCATGAGTATATACATGATTACTTTCTGTATGACAGGCCCGAATTATTAAATAAAATTACAAGAAAAGCTTTGACTATGAAAAATAGTTTTAAGCCTAAAGTAAGTAGTTCACTTTTTATCACATTTTCTATACTTTTTCAGGAAAAATACATTCCTCCTAAGGTACACATACAAAAATTTCCGAGTATCGTTTAAACTATTTTAAATGTCATTTAACATTATCAACCCATTACTGGGCACAGATCTTTTGTCAGGATGAGAAACGAGTAGGCCATAGTCCACCACATTGCCCAAGTGCAGATTAATAGGCTTCACACACCATCGAGGACTTTATTCATAGGGAACTCTTCAATGTGTAGGTTCCCTCACAATGTTATTCTTCACCATTAAAGCAAGTGATAATAGATTTCTATAATATTCTCTATTATAGGTATTATTAATATTAATACTAATTAGGGTTTCCTATTTTGCTGTAGAATATACTGAGCAACAGTGACCAAGTGCCTTTTATAACACCACTGCAAAAGGCACGGCAGGCATTGCGTGTTGCTTTGAGAAAAGCAGCTCAAGACTTAATGATGCAACATTCACCTAAAAATGGACTAAATTACACATATGATGAAGAAGGCATGTATTATTATCATATAAATGAATTGAATTCAGTGACCGGCAATTTAGGTTTAATCGCAAGTGTTTAAAATTTCATTTAACCTCATTAAACTTTAACTAAATAAAGCTCTCAAATTAAAACGTTAGTTGTGACTAAACAATTACTTAAGTAAATATAATTGTAACTTGGTAAGTATCTTCTAATGAACTAAACCATGTCCTTATTTTTATCTATAATTTATTATCTTATAGACGAACAAGAAGACTGCTATGATGAAGAAAACATTGATTTGGATTGGCTCCTTACACAAAATAAGCCTCTAGATACTGTTGAAAGAGTTGGTCGGAATGAACCCCTTCCTTCAGGTTTATCCATTTTGTCCCTTATTATTAATCTCCACATAATATCTCATTCCCATTCCTCTACCTACTTCCTATTATTCTCTTTTATAGACTTTGAAGAAATAAAAAAAAGTACTGAGCTACCTCTGGATAATAGCAGTTATGGGTAAGACTGAACTCTTTCAGTAACACACGAACAGATTGTTATATATTGTACTTGAACTACTGTACATTTCATTGAAAGCCTATATATAATGCTAAGTTTAAATCTACCTAAAAGTTTTAGTCTAAACAATGAATTCAGTACTAAAACATTTGAAATTTTTTCAGCTCTTCCCAGCATGGTCTCGTAAACTTTAATGATGATAGTAATATATGCCCACAAAATAATGATACTTTTTCTACAACATTTTTGAGTATGCCGGATTTAGATCCCGAACCTCATTCGACAATAAAGCAAGAAGTGCAGCTACTAGCAGAGTTTAATATAGATAATGAAATAGATGAAGATATTGTTAAGAAAATTGGCAAAAATGCAGGAACTGGACGTAATTCACTCAATTGTGTTTTACCATCTATTAGCAGTGACCAGAGTGATGATGTTGCATTGGTAGAGGTATCTATTTCTATTTTTATGATGCACTTAAGACTTGTAAGTTGTTTTTGCTTAATATTTTCTACATACTACTGTGCTTTAATGCAGTGTGTTATTGCAATGTTTCAATTATGGTGAATAATTGTAGACTGTCATGTGTGAAATATTTAATAATACTAACAGAAATATATAACCTATTAAGTTATGTACTAGGATATTGCTTATTTTTAGAAAGACAACAGCATCACAAATCATTATCATGGTGAGTGGGATCAAATGTTTAATGACATTATAACTAATAAGGGATCCAATCAAGAGTCTGGTACCAATTTGAAGGATTTCTACTCACAGATATCTCAATCTGTAGATTTGCTTAACACATAATGTATTGTCGCAATACATGGCCACCAACTACACAATAGATCAAAAAATGATTATGGTTGTAACTGTGTAGCAAGGTTTCCAATTCACATCAATACAAATGGTTCTAGTTAGAAACTAAGTATGTCATTTATGCATATTGAAATAAAATATATGAAGATCTCCTTACATTCTGTATTGATAAAATAGAAAATACATAATTATATTTGTTCACTTCTTTTGCTTTTTCTTCTCTGCCTCTTCTTCTTTTTCCTTCTCAATAACAGAGACATATGAATTAATGGTGTCCGCATCAAGCATTTGCATGGGTTGGTTGCGTCTCATCACAGCAATTTCCAAATTTTTCTGGCCAGATTGAACCACTTCCAGAAGTGCACGGATTGCAAGCTGAAAAATTGTTTACACAATAAAATTATTTTTTTACTATTTGATTTTAGTTTTTCTTTTTGTTTAACCACACTTAACCTCAAACCGAACAGAAACCGTAAGCTGTATGGGTGTGTTTGCTGTAGTCAACATGTTAACCTAGTTTGCATGTATTATTGTGTAGGGATCTTAAATAATTTGTTTTACATTGTACTAAAAAGTCATTACAAATTACTGAACTAGATAAATCCACTCAAGATACAAGATCCTTGTCTTTTTAAAAATAAGTCTCTTAATTTATATTTTCAAAGTGTAACTGTTATATTTATTATCTACTGTTTTGTCAACACTTTGATTGCAGAACTAATATTTGAAACGAACCACCCATGAGGCACACAACACAATAGACGTGTTTCAGTATGGTGGCACGCACCATATGCATGCAAGCCGCATGGGTGGCTTGGACAGTAAAACACGACAGGTGCGCTTGCCGCAGTCAAAGTGTTAAAACAGATAAGAAAAATAAAATGAACTCGATTCATAAAATGGACGATACCTTCACAGCACCCTTTTCAGTGGCAACTTCTTCTGCAGTATAATTCTTTTCTAAAAATTCTCGAACAGTTTTTGCTGATCGGCCAGTTGCATTTGCTTTCCATTCATAATAGATTCCAGAAGGTTCAGTTTGGAACAAGTGGGGTTGACCGTCATAGTCGAACCCACCAATGAGACAAGAGATGCCAAAAGGTCGGCGTCCATTACTCTGCGTATACTTTTGTTTAAGACTCGCTATGTATCTAGTGATGTATTCTAGAGTAACTGGATCCTCAACAGTGAGTTTATGAGACTGACACTCGATTTGTGCTCTATTTATCAAAATGCGTGCATCAGCCGTTAAACCAGCGAATGCCATTACAACATGATCATCAAGGAGGCAAATCTTCCTTACTGTCCTCTCTTCTTGCAATTTCGCAACAGATTTTTTTTCAACCCCCAAAACGACAACGTCGCCGCCTCTTACACCGACCTAAAGAAGGTTACAAAAAAATTAACATATACCAAAGCGTAATGAAGTATATCTTTTTAACCAAATTCCGGTTACTTACTGCGGTAGATCCTTTGCGGACTGCTTCTTGAGCATATTCCACTTGTAACAAATGACCATCTGGAGAGAATACTGTAATAGCTCTATCGTATCTAGCAGACATTTTATAGAGAATAACAAACGTTTATTCTTGAATAAATGTATTTAAAATAAAAAACAAATTTGTAGAGCAGTGCAAAAGCCGACTCACTATGTTTGACAATTACTTAAATAGTATTGCCAGTGCCACTTGCAAGGCTGACTCTTCGATTCGAATACGAGCAATAAAATATCGATTACTTATATGGAGGCGGATAACTTTCGAAAATTATATTTGAATATTATCAATGCTTTCTACATAAACCTTTACACCTGGATAGTTGTGTCGGGGGTGGATGTGTGTTGATACACACAGACAAGTAGACAAACGTTAAAAACCAGAGCAATTAAAGTAATCATTTTAATAAATCAATTTAATTCACAGACGACCTAATAGTCTGCCGCGAAGCAACTTTTGTGTTGCGGTTGGAGAGATGTGGTTGTGGGTAGATGGGCTTGATCTCCGTTTGACTTCAGTCCTGTTTGAGGTTACATGTCAGTGTCCACGGGCTGCTATATTATTATACTCTTTGGGTTGCAGTAACCACTTAATATTATACGGCCTACACACTCATTTGCTATTCTTATAACAAAAAATCATTCAGATGTTTGCCTGGCCAGGTATTGAACCTGGAACCTTCTGCGTGTCAGACCGGTATGTTCCCTATATATTATTATACTCTTTGCCGGTATGGTATCTACTGCGCTACGTGGGTCGTCAATTTCTATATGTAAAATGAATTTCAATATTACTAAATTGTTTTAAACAAAAGTTAAAGAGAGTTAGTGTACATGAATTTTCTTTTCCCTCAATAAAATCTTAGTAAAAACCAAATCGATATATCGTTATCCATTGACATAACGATAGGAAAGATGACAGAGTGATTTTGAATGTGTATATTAATAGTTGCTATTGTAAAATAATGCATGCTTTTAATCGTTATTATCATAATAATGTCATTTTCAGTAAAGCTAAAAGATGTTAAGACAGTGAAGTTAAAAGATGTTTATAATATAAATAAAAGTTGTTCATATGACTAGACATAAACACTCCCGATTGATCTTTTATTATCTATGATTAATTATTTAAAGATAAAGTGACAATGGCAGTAGGTATATTGTCAATGAAATAAATTAAATGTCAAAAGTGCAATATGGCGGCCTCTGTGAATGGTTTCGAGCCGTGGTTAAATGCTAAGTTAAAATCCCTTAAAACTGACGAGGGAGTATTCGGATCATATATTTCAGGTATTTTAGAAAGTGAGGAATCAGTAGAAGAAAAGAAAGATGCTCTGGAGGGCATACTATCTGAAATTGTGGTGAGTCTAAAATGTGATACTTATTGATGGTTTATTTTAATTTCTTGATAACATTTACATATTATATCAACAGCAACATGATATCTCAGTACATATTAACGAGATAATAGAAAAATGGGAATCTTGCAAGCCGAAAGAAGAAGCTCCACGGGCGGCAAGAGATGTCGACGTCCAGTTAGGTATACTGCTGGATTCACAAGCTGTGGCTACAACGACTCGTCGAGAATACACCGATGAAGAAAAAAAAATCCGTGAAGCGATACTGTCTCAGTACAGTCAGCTCTCTGATCATGGGGTAACATCATCTATACTTTACATCCTAAACTACTTCAACTATTCCTGGACTATCTTTTTGAAGTATTTGTAACTACCAGTTGTCTCTGACTTTATGAAAAGGGATATAATATTCATAAATACATCAAATAGTTTTATATATTTTTGTTGAATTGGCTTGCACCATTATGTTTATATGTGTTTTAATTGTTTATTTTGTTGTAAGGTTAAATAAATATTTGGTATTTGGTATAATGAAATAATAAACATCTGTATGTTTTGTCCATTGGCAGTAAACTTTCGAAATTATGCCTCTTAATTTCCTCAGGAAGATGTTGAGGACGATGTGGATTCTGATGGCCCAGATCTGGTGAAGAACACAAATGCATCAGATGTTGCACATGCAGCACGTGAACGTCGTGAGCAGGCACGCCTTGAAGCTCAGCGCAAGAAAGAAAAGGACAGAGAGGACAGGTAATAAATTATATTAGGAATAAATGTAAGAAATAAACAAATATGACAGAAGCAATAGACTGACATTGGTCACAATGCCTATAGAATTAGGTCTAGGTTAAGATTGGTATTTTAAATATAAACAAATGTTTGTTCATCAGACAGATGAACAAAGTTAATTAAAAAAAAAAATTAAATGATATTGTCATAGATTTAATAACAAATATGTCATAATATAATAACTCAATAGACCATATTTCACCTCAGTAATTTGAGATTAGTTAATGTGCTTAATAGTCCAAAAATTGAATTCTCTAATATTTATTTGTAAAATATTATAATAATTGTGCCATAACAGGATATCTTATTACATTAATTTAATGTAGGTATTGCTTTAAAATATGAATTTCATTATCATTTTTATCTTAGAAGAGTAGCAAATGAGTTTACCGCGCACCTAATATTAAATGGTCACTGCATCTCATTGACATATCAAATGGTAGAAGCCCTATCTGCAGTTGTATGTAGATGCATGACTTAGGACTACGGAAACAAGAATCTCTTCATGGCAAATTGTGCAGGCTGGGATGGTGCCTCCCCAGTTAAATTATAGTTTTACAATCTATTAAATTGGTAATTTGTATTATTACAGAGAAAAACAAAAGCAATTGAAGGAAGAAAAGAAGGAAAAACGCAAAACACAAAAGGGTGAACGCAAGAGGTAGCAGCCATACTGTAGCAGGTGAACAAATAGTGTTCAGCTTTGCTACTGCAATTACTTTTAAAATATCCTTGGGATTATTTGATGTGCATTTGTTTAGAAGCTGCCTTCTATCGATGAAGTATTGTATATTATTCTTATATTTAACACAGTGCTACTTGCAATTTTAAGTATCTACTAAAATGACAAGTAAAACTTCTCTTACAAGTCTCCCAGTATTGGATACTTCTCAAATTGGATGGTTAAATTAATATGAATCCAAGCTTTAGTTGGTCAGCTTCCTACAAATGTTTCTATGATTTATATCTATCTAACCTTTTAAGGTTATGAAATGTATGCCTCAAAATTTTAATTATAAACTGTAAAATGAAGTGTTTTTATAGCAATATGTAATTGTTATTAATTGGAGGGAAACAGAGTAGATTGTTCCTATAACAAGTGTACCTTAACATATGGCAATATAATAAGTTGTTCCAATATTTTATTGAGAATTTTAGTAAGTAGTTTTGTAAGAAAATTATTGTGACATAACATGTATCTTAAAATTGTTATATTTGGTCCTGCCTGTGACAATTGAATGAAAGTAAAGCAATAGCAATGCCGTTAAATATGAGTTTTTATATTATTCTCAGGATATTTTAAAGTAATTTTAAGATGTAAGTTAGTTGTAGTTTTAAAGCACTTTGAATAAAAATCAGACAAGTTGCCAATATTTTTAAATGTTATGATCTAAAAGTTCATCAAAAAACTTTTATAACTGAAAAATACTTGTGATTTTTAGAGAGGCAGATATGACTATTTTTTGTGCTGTAACATTTGTGTGTATTGTTTTCAATGCTTTGATAGTTAAAATATACATAGCACACTAAGTGAGGCTGTGGAAATCTATTTAAAAGTTATCAGCAATACTATGTAAAATGCTGTGATGCAGTTCAGCTACTTAGTGTAATAAACTTCATAAGAATTGGACAGATTTGAGAGCTATTAGAGTTAAACAAGTAATTTGAATTGTATATTAATATAGCCCAGTACATGGTAAGGAACATATGAAGATGGGCCACAACTCACTGCAGTGCAGAAATTAAATAGTGTATCAATCATCTATGTTCGAACATGCAGTTCTGCAATGCTAGGAAGCTGTGAAGTCCATCATTTTATGTGCAGACATTAATGGATCATTGTTAAAATATAAAAAAAAACAGTATTTTTCATGAACTGTCATATATATTCAAAATAAAGTATATATTTATCCATATTCCTTCTATGTGCTTTCAGAATTCAGTATTCTTTACCTCAACAGCAATATCGATAAGGCTAAAAGTTATGATATATAAATTATTTAAAAACTTTATAATAGTTAATATACATGTATGTATCACAAATTACTTGTTTTAAATAAATTTACATTATATGATTAATTGGGAATTTTATTTACATTCTTCACTTTAAACATGTGATCAGTTGAGCCATTGCTCATTTTAGTTAGAAGTAATCTTATGATCGTTACTTGCTTCTGTTTCTTCTGTAACAACAAAATTGTGGGCACTTCCTGCATAAATTTGAGTTATTGTAAACTGGCTATTTATTTCAAGGGGTACCTTGGTTGGAACAAAGATACAGTCTCCAGAAGTTGTTCCTGTATTTGAATGCTCATTCCAACCCCACGCCCATAAACTGTTATCTTCTGCCAAGCAGATAGTATGTTCTGAACCTAAAGCCACATCTGCTACATTTCTACCATCTGAAATAAAACCCAATTTAATGAAAAAACAGGCACAACAACATGTTGTATTTCATAAAAAGCACTTTATTTTATTATCGATGCTCATGGAATCATGGGTTTATAATATTAACACATTGACTGTGGCAAACACATCTGTCATGTTTTACTGTCCGCGCCATGTGGCTCGCGCGCATCCGATGTGTCCTACTGGAAGACTCCGGTAGCATTACGTGCCGCACAGGTGGATCGTTTAAAATATTAGCCGCCGCAGTCAATGTGTTAATCAACTTATTTAATACATTGACTGCGGCGAAAACATTAGAAACAATCCACCAGTGCAGTGCGTAACACAACAGACGTGTTCCAGTATGGCAGCACATACTGCATGTATGCCAGCCGCACGGGCGGCGCGGACATGACAGGTGTGTTTGCTGCAGTCAATGTGTTAATAATAGTAGAACAGAGAAGCCTGAAGAAGTATACTATTATTAAATACATAACTGAATACTCATTCAGGCTACTTAACCATACTTGGGGTTTTAAACATTACCTGGTAGTTTTATTTGAACAATTTTTCCTTCAAATGGCACATCTGTGCCAAGTTGTCCATAATTATTTCGCCCCCATGTGAGGAGGCTACCATCTTCAAGCCAAAGCAAAATATTAGTCCATCCACTCAAGAGCTTCTTTACATTTTGTTTTACATCAATATCAATTTTCTGTGGCACATATACATTCTTGTATTTTTCTGAACTCAACAGTAATTGTCCATGTTTGTTATCGCCCCATACATATAAAGCTTTTTCCTCACTGTTCCATGCTATCGTATGATTTTGCCCACAAGATATGTGTGATATGTTAACTATTTTGGGTACTTTTTGGAATCTGTCTGAAGACAAAATTTCACATCCCAGTCCCAGTTGGCCATACTTACCACACCCTGTAGACCAAACCTCTCCCTTTGAATTAAATATCACAGAATGTCTTAACCCCATAGACACGGCACATGCATTTACCTGTAGCCTGATGGGTTTCACACTTTCAGGGAAATGTTCTTTAGGAAGTCCCAGTTGGCCGTTGCTGTTAGAACCCCAAACAAACATAAACTGGTCATCTGTGACTCCACAACTAAAGTCCCAGCCGCATGCAACGTTATTAAATCTTATACCACTCAAGCACCATACCCTTTGAAAGTTTGTAGTTTCTTCAGTGGCCAATTGTTTTTTCGAATTCCAGCCACACGAGAACAGCTTACCATCTTCGTCTAATAGTAAAGTGTGGCCGCCGCCGCAAGCGATTTGCTTTATCTTATTCCATAAGTCTGATTCAACCTTATTGGGTTTTTCTACTTGTTCACTAATAATACCAACACCTAATTGTCCATGAGAATTTGCACCCTAGAAATGAAAATAATGATAATGATAAACTTGTAGTAAAAATAACAACGTGAGGTACTTAAAAATTAAATTTATTTTTACCCATGACCACAACATTCTGAAAGAACGATATTACTATGAGGTCTTGTCAGAAAACAGAACAACATAGTTACACCTTAAAAATAATAATTTTAATTTATTCGTTGAGCAAGTTATGTATCCAAATAATGCAAAAGCAAGAATTATAAATTTTTCTGCATGTTTTATAAGCCAGCCCACCAGCAGTCATTTTGATTGCTGTCACAATTATCATATTCGTAAGTCAATAGTGTCAAATCTTTTTTTTTAATATTCCGTTTTATGATCTTGGATGAAAGGGTCAAGTCTATAATTTTCACAAATTGCTATATAATGTATTTGCGCCTTTGTTAAATGTGACCAAGGATTTCAGAAAACCGTGTCGATTTCTCTCCAAATCCTACTCAAAATTGCCGCAACGTTGAGGGTTTAAAGGAAACCTAATTACTAATCAATACAATTATATTATAACTAAGCTATATCAGCCGTAGTATCCATTACTGCATTTACATCTCTAGACGCGTCGCTTACAGTTGCAGAATTTTTTAAACTCATATCTTTTTAATATTTTTAAACTTAGTTATAATTTATTACATCTTTCTAACAATGTGTAAATGTACCTATATACTTAGTTCGGCCATAAATACTGTTACAATTAAAAATAAACAAAATATTATTTTTGAATTTGGAATCTGTTATTTTTATACGATTGTTCATTGTTTTTTTATTTTCGCGCCAATATATTATAAAATATTTTGTGAAATTAAAATGGAGTCCACATGGAGTTAAAGTCCACGTAGTGTCCGTACGAAAAAGGCGATCAAAACAGTAAAGGAAAGAATTCGAAGAAATCCTGTCCGAAAGCAAAAGATTTTATCTCGGGAGATGAAGATGGCACATAGAACCGTGTCGCGTATTTTAAAATATGACTTAGGACTTGTGGCCTATATAGCACTGGTCATTTCTTAACTGATAATTTAAAAAAGAGGGTAGTAAAACAACACAGCTATTTAAGCGGTATGCAAAGGGAGGTCACAGAAAAAAATTCACACACATTTAACTCGTTACGCTACGAGACGTTAAATTGTAAAGTTCTTCATCAGTTTACAATAAACAATTCAGCTATTACACTGAATATACGGATCCTTCTTACTGATTTATCTACTAGTTGCTGAAACCCATGAAACAGATACTGATTGCCAAAAATATAAACATGCGACTAATTATATAATTTTGTACACCTCTATCCGTTTATGATTTTGAATAAAGTATAGAGAGAAATAAAGAAATGAACTGTATTGTATTGGAAGTACATGGGTGGTAAAACAAGATTCAAGATAATAAGTTTGATTATGTATTTGTTTTCTCTTCTAACTACATAGTTAGAACGCGTATTATAGTTCTGTATGTTAATCGTAACATGCTCGTACTTGAAATATTGTAATGAGTCATATATGATGTATTTAACTGTTCCTTTATCTATAACAACATATAGTTAATAAAAGGAAAACATTATGATAGCTTGTAGCATTGTTTGATACAAATAGTAATTACCATAACCATAATTTAAATACAAGAAATAACAATAAATTGGCTTTGCCAAATAATTATATAGATTGTGTAAGGCATCATATGTTTCATGGGGAACTGTATTCTTACTACAATAAAATATTTGATCGTGTCAAAAAATTCTCAAAAAAATAGGTTATTACATTGACGCAGTGTGAAAATAAGTATACATACATACATGATTACTCAGATGGTAAGAATATATGATCAGATATATTTCCACTTGCATTTGCTCCATTAAATTAAGTTATTATTTGTAAATGACATTTTTTTAATAAAAAAGATGTGTGTTATGGTATTTCTGTAGCCGTTTCCTCTCCAAAGCAGAAGCGGTGGTAGTTCAAAAATAATTTTATATAGAATCTACTTTGAATAAAATTATTGTTTTTTCTTTTTCTCTTGTATATATTTATATGTATATATAATTTTTTTTATTTTTTTTATATACGTTAATGTATAGTTTTAATATCCGGACTTTGAATAATATAAAAGATATTTTGCTTTGATTGCAAATGCACTGTTTATTGAATTTTCTTGAACAGGTGTCGCAATCACAAAACGCTTTAAAGTTTCGGCGAACTTAGCGCCGTTTCTACGACTGTGGCGAAGTTTACATAACATTATGCTATGTCAACTCACATACCTACGAATGATAATGTAATTTAAGTTAACCAATGAAATATGGGATGTCGTACCCTCGAGGTTAATTTGCAAACTTAATTTGAAACCAACGTCATATTATGTAGGTAGGTAAGTACAATATGTAGATTGAGCGTTTCACAGATACGTCTGCGTAGATATTATGTTTTAAAAAAATATGCTTTAAATGTGACACTGACTTATTTGGATTCAGTGGAAAGTATCCATAGGCTGCAGTGATAAGATTTCGGCCTCTCACACGAGGAGTTGTGGGTTCGAATTCTGCACGCGCTTTTGATTTTTCGTAGTTATGTGTGTAGAAATTAATTCTGTTTTTATCTACGTTTCTACGTATTTATCTAAATGGTGAAGAAAATCGCAAGGAAACCTACATATCTGAGAGTTCTCTGTAAAATTCTCGAAGATATGTAAAGTCTATTGATCTGGACTTCGTCAGCGCAACGGAATATAGTCTAACACTTCGGAGAGAAGGCCCGTGCCCGGCAGTGGGACAGTAGTGGGTTAAAGATGATGATAATCCTTGGGATACAATGACCGCTTAATGTCGTCGGACTGCATGCACGTTTGCTATTTCTATCACATAAAAAATATCTATTGAATTTAGGTAAGATAAGGAAAATACATTTCTCATTGTTTAAGCATTAAGCTATGGAACAGAATTCAAAACAACATTAATAATGTTACCATAAACAAGGTAAGCCTTAACCTCGGATCGAATAAAATGATTAAAAATTCACGGTTCCAATAAAAACGAATTAATATTGAAATGGTTATATGGAGACCCGTTCGTGTCTATCAAACGAGTAGCCAGCTGCTACTTTCGAATTCCGGGTTCCCAATATCCATGTTCCTCCAGAATCCCTCATGTTATAGTCTCATAAATAATTGTACGAAAAACCACTTTCCGAACAGTTCTGGGAACGTCCTCGGGGAACTTACGATCGTAAATCCAGCATCGAATGTTTGTTTATGCTTAGTGCGTGCCGTCGGGATTAGATATGTGATAATTTAACAACATCATGTAACATAACTTTTTGCCAAATAACTTTGTTTTGGATTGCGGAGTAAGGGAAAATAACTTATGCATGTCGGGCGAGGCAGATAGGCACTTGCCTTCCATGATAGTTTTTCTAGTAAATTTTATTAAGTTTGGGTGGTTGGACCAAATATTATTTATATCGTATTTATTTATTTGATTTGAATACATTTTGCCATAGAGTTTACATTGTTAATATAAAGTATCGTAATAAGTGTAGAATGCAAATAA
>DWKL01001943.1:0-13564 GCA_018249415.1 Phareas burnsi | reverse complement strand
CGCGTATACCACTAGAGTACCACTAGAGTATATACGCGTATACCACTAGAGTACCACTAGAGTATATACGCGTATACGAGTATATACGCATTTGATACTTCTCTGTAATAATAAAAACAGCGTTGATGTAAGAAGCATGTTTACAATCCTTAATCCAATAGAAACGGATCAGTCTTCCTCGTGCATCTAACTCGCTTAACTGTTACGGAGAATTCCAGCTATTTTTATATTGTTGCTTAACGTTTTTTATATAATCGAGCATTGGTATGTAGCGCATCCGTTTTAAGTGATTATTACAACTCAGGTAAATCTGTGACCAAACCAAGGACTAACGTACGTGGGACCTCAGCCTTCCCACTGCCACGTTAGAACTCAGAGGAACGCGGCTGCCATAACACAAAGAATTTTACTACCTACCATAATTTCATTATCAAACCATTACTGTCTCACTGTTGGGCACAGGCCTCCTTTCAGAATGAGAAGAGTTAGGCCATAGTCCACCGCGCGGGCCAAGTTCGGATTGTTACACTTCATGCACTTTAGGGAACTTTACAAACAACTCTTAGATGTGTAGATTTCCTCATGATGTTTTTCTTTACCTCGCTCAATTGCTAATTAATTTCTAATACGCACATAACTTCAAAGATCCGATGTGCGTGCGACATTCGAACCCCGGACACCCAGCGTGGAAGACCGGAATCTCAACCACTAAGCTATCTCTGCTACCAATACATTACATTTATGTTCCCCCATTACCCAAACATTCCCAAGATTCATATATAGTAAACTATAGTACAGCTGTTAAACACAGTCCGTTTCTCTGCAGCCCAGTTATGCCAATTCGGTGAAACTTGCCGCGCCGTTTATCTCCAGATGTTAGGTTAAAACTGTGCGAAATTATCGAAATGGATTTAACTGACTGCACTTTGTATTGCAAATATTGTCTTAGCGTAATTTAGCATAAATCATTTTATGCTTCACTTGTTAGTTCTGAGCCTTATTAATATGAAAGTGAATATGTAAATCAAACCCTAGGAGCAGTTGTCGAATATAGCCCTGTTACATCTGTTTGTCTACCAATCCGCGCTTGGCCAGCGTCGTGGACTGTGGCCTAACCCCTCATTCTGCGATCTGAGACTGAACCCGCGCCCTGCAGTGGAACATTAATGAGGTTGACGATGAGATCTGTTTGGTGGAAATTTTGCAGTATGGAATCAGGAATTTATATATATAGTTCATGGGCTAATGGGTTATCGATCATATATGTATATTGGGTATTGCTTAATGATCTGCGTGCTCGTTTGCTATCCTTCTCACATAAAAAATAAAAGTTTTAATTTAGATATTTATTTTACAACATTTAAATAATATGCTACCCACCTAATAGTAAATGGTCACTGCCTCCCACGTACGTCTGTAATGAATTGCAATACGACTGTGGTCGCACCTGAGCTTGGCCACGGGCGTTGGTACTTCTTAGGAGTAAATTGAAACGCCATGTGTATCCTTTCTCTATCACATCTTTACATCCAAATAACATCAGCGTTTACCAATTGTTACAAGATTGAAAGAAAGAATGAATGAATGAATTGAAACATAAGATAGATATGACGGTGTTACCTCTTTAGTGAAACCCCGAAATGTTCCACTTCACTTTTTAGTACTAGGTCTAAAAATGGTCGTTCATAAAAATTACAGATGTTCATGGGCGGTATTGACCACTTACGATCTAACTGACTACAGGCTCGTTTTCTAATTTTATACAAAAAAAAAATATAGTTTTGTCTTTATGTCAAAAACTACTTTCATAGTTAGTCACTATGTCTAGGACAAAATTCATATCCCTTATAAACAATGACGATTCTTCATGAAGTGCAAATTGTCTATAAGAAAATTTTTGTTACCTTTTATATGATAAGGACATTTATGAAATCTTTTATTACTTCGAGAGTACATCGCAAGTATCGGACGATAGTCGCAGGTGCACCACTTACAGGTACCATAGAATTATAGAAATTCTGCAGTATAATAAGCCATATCCCCATATTTTCGTGCTGACACGAACATAAAGCAAGAGGCTGTTTCCGAGGCGCTCGCCCCGCATTTCACAGCTCATTTGCATCGCGGACGTCTGTACAGACGTTTGTTGAAACGCAACTTTCATATCTGCAGATATTTTAATAGACACTGAATTGCCTACTTGGGTTTAATCTTTGGTGTATTCGCTATTTTATTACATTCATATAATAAGTAAGGTGGTAGAATAATCGTTCGTCTGCGGAAGTACCACCGCCGCCCTCATAATTCGCCGTGACGCAGTTGTTGTGTTTCGGTTGGAGAGGTGCCGTTGCCAGGCACACATATAGCGAGGCGACCATCATAGTCCTCAGGAGTAGTGACGCATCAATATGCAACCTCAAACGGAACTTCGGTTTTGTTTGAGGTTGCATGTGGGTGTCAGTGGACTGTGGTGATCACTTGACATCAGGTGGCCTGCATGCTCGTTTGCTACTTTACAACAAAAAAAAAAATTTAACTGTAAATTTTATTCAATTACTTTAATTGAGATCTTAATTTAATTTAATGTTTAAAGCATTTACTTTTGTGTTTAAATCGTATTTACTATATTTTCTTACATTGTTTTTATTCTATCATCCATTTTCACCTCTAGATGATCCAGGGTCCCCGTGTGCCCCAGACAGGATACTTACCATTGTACTACTGATTCAAAAACATTCGAATCGGGTAAGTCGCCATTACCCGTCTCTCCACGAATCCGCATTGGAGTAGCGTGTTCCAGGCGGGAGGCCTGGCCTTGGCCTGGAAAGACCTGTTCCCAGCAGTGGAACATAAAAAAGGGTCGAGCCCAAGCCTCGAACCACTCCTAGAATCACGGTTTTGTTATCATCTTTGATAAGTGGTAGAAATATATTACGTTCGGGGAAGTACCACCGCCGCCCTCAAACAGGGATACAATTCTACTTGACGTTAGATGTGGGTGTCATGAGCTGCAGTAACCACTTGGTATCAGATAGCCTGCACCCTCGTTTGCCATCTTCTCACACAAAGAAAAAAATTAAATTTAAATTTATATACAACTGTCCCCACTAGTGTGTTTGTACATCGAAACAAGAATTGATCGGCACTACGCCGATTGCATCTAAGACCTTTTAACATATGTTTTAAAAGGTAAACAAATCAGGTAAGAAATCCAATAACATTACAATCCCTTTCTGTGCCACCCTTACAATATGGGGATACAAAGTTTCTATAATTAATTATAAAAAGATACATTGCCATATACGACACTTGTCGCACCCAAGTACACGGTCGGTATCAAATTTTCAATTTTTTTCATCCCCTTCTTACATATTCATAAACAGCGTGTTCGCGATTTCAAGTGCAAAATGAATTTTAATATATCCCCGTATAAGGTATAGCTGTTGTTTTATTAACAATATTGAACTTTATATCTATTTTAATAAAGTTGAATATAAGTTGTCACAACGCAAAGGTCCGCGTGTATTAATGAGAAGCGAGGTACGCGAAATATTTTTATAATATGTCGTTTGAGAATTTCACCAGTCGGGTGACGTCGTAATTTCCTTAGTAGAATAAGCAATTTAAATTAAGAATATACAACTCCAAAATAAGATTTGTGCTATAAAAAAGTTACATTCTCTTCCCTGTGTACCGCTGGAGGTAGCGAAGCGTTCAGATAAGTGGTGTTGAGTGTTGTGAATGGGTGACCGTTAATGCCATTCAATGATGATAGAAGGTAGAAGTATTTGTGTTCGTTCGACTAGTGGTATGACACCGGATGTATGTTTTCATTGTAAAGTTTTATTGTTTTAGTTTCACGCTATGAATACTAGATGTAGCGTGGGCCCTTTTATACTGTATAGTTATGCGCGGTGTTGTTTGTAGATTTTTTATTATTTGTATTCCACTACCTACCTACCGTCATCACCACTATCTACCTACTACCACCGCTACCCTATTCGAAATGTCAATGAAATTTTACGGTCAAAATAGTAAAACTTGTTTTTAAAATCATGACAACAACAAAGATGACATTTGTTTATTTGGCTGCAACCCTGTTTTACGTGCCACTGCTGGGCACGGATTACGCTCCACTAAAGAAGGCCTGGATCGTACCACCACCACGCTACTCCATTGCACATTGGTGGAGATACGGGTTAGTGGCCAACCTGTGTCGAATGTTTTCAAACCGTCCCACAAGGTTTAACGACAACTATTCATCATAAAAACCGGAACCGATAGCTTAACTCGCCCTCAGAAGCACGAAAATGTAATGAAAATTAGCCACTAGCCGTCACCCGTCCAGCTAACCAATATTTAGCCGACGACATATACCAGTTTAATATAATTACACGCTTTCGCTTCCGCTCCGACTGTCACCATGCGCTCACGCGATAAGATGCCTAGCTGCAACAAAAAACTGGACAGGGCCTATTCGCAGCGAAAGTAGTTGCATCATGCTGGAATAACGTATGTTATTAGACTGAGGAAGTGTACAAGAAGCATGCACATAGAGCAAACTACATGCATGCACGTATGTAGTTTATTCTATGTGCTTATAACGGGTCCGTAGTTTGTAGTGTAGATGGGCCATTATGCGGCTCAGTTCCTGTTGTGTAGGTTACATATTTCTTACATATCTAACGTTTTTTTTATGTTTGACGAGAAGCAAACGAGCATGCAGCCCTGATGTTAAGTGATCGCTGCAGCTCATGGACACCCACATGTAACCTTAAACAGCCCTATCTAACCTCTATCTGCGATCTTACGTACGTACGTATGGCGTTACTATTCCTGCGGACTGAGATGGTGGTCCGTGTGCCCGGCAACCGCACCTCTCCAACCGAAACAAGAACTGCTTCACGGTGGATTATAAGTGATATAATTTTAGTACCACCACGCTTATCCATCATCACTCCCACACTTATTTCTGTCTATGCAATGTTTGCACTGTAAGATTGAGATAAATCTGTATTATTTAATAGCATTTTACTACATTTGTAAATTGTGCACAAACAGCTGCGACATTGTTTTTAAATATTGTACCTGTTTACCGATGTTAATGTATTTTTATGTTACATTAATCAATAAAAATCTTTACACTCTGTATACATATAGTATGTTAGAAATTAATTATAACTTACTTGAACGGTGAAGGAAAACATCGTGAGAAAACCTACACATCTAAGAACACTTTGTAAGTTCTCGAAGGTGTACGAAGTCTACCAATCTGTGCTACGCCAGTATGATGGACTATGGTCTAACCCTTCTTATTCTGAGACCCATGCCTAGCAGTGGGACATTGATGGGTTGATGATGGTAAAATAATGGTTTGTTAGAATTAACTTAGCCCTCAGCGTGATCGAATTTAAATAAAGCGTTTAATCTATTCGAAAGAATATAACAGTAAACTATGTGTATATTTAAAAAAAAAAGCAACCAACTGACCACCCTCTTTACGTCTGCGTTACTGGGCTCCTACAGTGCTCTTCAGTGCTCCGGGCTCGATTACCGGCCGATAGAGAAATTTGTAGTTTGTAGAAGTTGTCGTCACATTACACTTGTGCTGACTCGCGTTGAGTTGGGCACTCATCGAAGCGGGATTCATTCAGGCATTTGTCTTTTTCAAATCAATCCCACAACATATAAATTAGTTGATACTAATTTAGCAACGTAGCATCCGACATCGTCCTTAACAATTTAATTCGAACAAGACACATGCAATGTATTTTACGATAGTTAATCTAACTCGAATAAGGCAGCAGTGGTGCGTCGTTGTCGTCGCGAGTAAATAATAATTTAATATGTTGAATTCAGTGCGGCCATGTAGGGTAAAGGGACCAGTTGTGGACTGGCACACTCATCAGCGCCGGCTGTAATGTATTGCGTGCCACTTAATGTGTGAATACAGGAGATTTGCATCGCTAAAATAGAGAAAGGTACCCGCCGAGCCGGTCGGCGAAACGACCCCCGATATGTTTATGATCGTGGAATATCTTGTTAAGAATCATCTGTGCTTAGAATGGAATTCCTTCTCATCTAATTTATGTTCGTTTTAATAGCGCTTGATTAATGATTAGAATTTGCAATCGAACTATTGGCATCAATTAACTACACCCGTTCGATTAGTTGACGAGCATCCAACGAAAAATATGAGCCATTATCAACCTATGTCCCACTGCTGGGCATGGGTCTCCCTCACAGAATGGGAAGGATTAGGCCGCAGACCACCACGCTTGCCAAGCGCGAAATGGTAGAGTTCACACGCCTTCAAAAACTTTACAGAAAACTCTCAGGCATGCAGTTTTCCTCGCGATGTTTTCCTTCACCGTTAAAGAAAGTGATCATTAATTTATAATACGCATACAATTCCGAAAAATCAGAGTTGCAGGATTCGAACCCCGGATGCCCAGTGTGAGAGACCGGAATCTTAACAACTAGGCCATCATGGCTTAATTAAATCATTGTTAATTTAATTAAAAACGAAAGTGATTACAGTTTGAAGAAACATAATTTCATAAGTTGAGAGCGTTGATTTTTATCACAATTAGTAATCAGATACGACGTGCAGTGGGATACCTTCCGCAGCCCTCCATCATCAGGGACTGTCTATGCATATGCAAACACAAGTCATAAATTAATGTGAGTGCTAATGAGAAACACGGAACCGAACGGCAATGCAAAACAGGAGTGTGGGTGCCAGTTCAGCCTTCAACGTGGTTATGATTTGTGTACTCTGTAATAGAGAAAATATTATTTTATTGATCTTGCATGCGGCCGGGACCGGTTCGTGGGTCAAATATCATGCCCAATGTACTAAGGTTAAATCTTGGCTTCGGTTAATTTGCAATGTATATCCCAAAACATTTTTTTATGTATTAGGGACATATACCAATATTTATTTGGTGCATGGATTTTATTTATTTTTTATTTGATAAGAGTGGCAACCGAGCGTGCCGGCTGAATGTTATGTCACCGCAGCCCATGGAAACCCACATCTAACCCCGAATAAGAATAAAGCCCTATTTGAGGTCGTATGTAGGTACTGTTACTGGAGATGTGCTCGGCAACCATACCTCCAACCGAAACACAATTGTTGCTTCACGACAGATTACGGTACCTCCCCGGAAGAACTATAGTTCTACCGCCTTTTAAAAAACCTACTGTAACCTACAGCCTTTTATATATATATCACACACAAAAACCCTTTGGCCGGCTTAATTATTAATACTAAGCTTATAAATCAAGAGGCTACTGATTTGTGCATCAAAATGGGTGTTTGCAAGATTAGTACAATCGCGAAATGCTCAGACTGATTTATAATGACACCACAATGTCCTGTGCTTAAGCTCGTGTAAAATCTCGCTCTCGTGTATTTATGTGGTTATAACAAAACTGTGGAGGTCGTTAACCTCTGTCACATGTAACTTCACACCAGCACGGTATATATCTTAGACACTTACCATTAATAGGTGGTAGAACAGTCGTTCGTCTGGGGAAGTACCACCGCCGCCCTCGTAATCCGCCGTGAAGCAATTGTTGTTTCGATTGGAGAGGTGCGTTTGCCAGGCACACATATAGCGAGGCGACCATCATAGTCCTCAGGAGTAGTGGCATATTCATATACAACCTCAAACGGAACTTCGTTTTTGTTTAGGGTTGGATGTGGATGTCTATGGGCTGCGGTGACCACTTAATATCACGTGTCCTGCATGCTCGTTTGCTACTTTACAAATATAAAAAATAAAATAAAAAAAAAACGTTCGTCCTCAGTCGTTCACGCCAGCAATTTAACACATTGACTGCGGCGGCTAATATTCAAAACAATCCACCCGTGCGGCGCGCAACACAACAGGCGTTTCAGTACGGCGGCACACACCGGTATGGTGAAACACGACAGTTGGGTTTGCCGCAGTTAATGTGTTAATTTATAAAGTTATGTTAAAACTACTAAGCAACAATCCGTGATCAATATGTATAATAATATATATTTCACGACATACTGTGTGCGCCGCCCTCCTTCCCACATGCACAATCAGACAACAAAAACATACACCGTCTGTGTGGTATATATGGTGGAGTTTATAGCGAGGATTTGTACATGTAATGCCTGATACTATTAACATTTTTTCTATGTGAGAAGAATAGCAAACGAGTGTGCAGGTCACTCGATGTTAAGTGATCACCGCAGGTCATGGACCACACCTAACCTCAAACAGAACTGAAATCCTACCTGAAATCGTATGCCGATATGTTACTACTCTTAAGGACTAAGATGGTCGCCTCGCTGTACGTGTACCGACAACCACACCTCTCTAACTGAAACAAGAATTGCTTCACGGCGAATTATAAGGGATTATTTCGTTCCCAGACCTGCTGAAGTTCTATCACCTATACAATTGAATTAATACCATTAAGGTCATTCTTACCGCGTTGATATATTTCAATATAAATTGATACAATATGCGTCAGTACGAAGCCCCAGTTTATATTGGATTAGATGAGAGACACCCCACAAGTCCGTTTCGCTACTGGTGACCCGCTATTCTATATGTATTCGCAAGTTATCTCGTATTAACACTAGAACATTCTCGTATCCGTCCGCCAGAAATTAGTCAAAGTGCTTCGTGTGCAAATAATAACTGTATACCTTTTTGCAACGCCTAAATGCCACGGACTCGTACCGTGCGGCAACAGTTTAAATATTCCCAACAATCGCTCCGAGCGTCGAACAAAAGTAATTGCTACGCTAATTTAGCTGTAATTTTTCAACACGTTTATACTTAAATATCGTCGTGATGCTTACGACAATACTGTTGGCGTCGCAATCGTGCCATTGGTTCCACCGAGTTATTAAGCATTACACAATTATGCGAGACTATTTTTCTTTCGGTCGTTGTACCATTGTGAGGATTTTAATCATCGATACGAGTGTCATGGTTCAATTTCGCTTGAATTACCACCCGAGGTGACTCGACTTAATTGAATTGAGCGTCATACAAATGGCATATGCCAATTACGCTGTGTTTTACGTTAATCCAGCCCGCAGGGGAATATTTTAGTAACGTTTTCTTAAAGCATTATACCGAGTAATTATTGATTGGGTATGAGGTTGCGTATCTGTGTGGGAAGCGGTTCACTTGATATTATCTCGGTTGCAAATCATTTTAGTAATTGCCGTGTAATTAATATTTGTACTGCACTTGACTACCGTCAGTTGCAATTTGTATGCTGTTGAAATGGAATTCCGATTTATAACCGGGAGTTTTAATACAAGTCCACATACAGGTTGTATTAATATTTCATTAGAGTTGAATCGAAATGTATTCAATATTTTTGCCATATACGGTAGGGACAATCGCTAAGAGCATTATCAGCGTCGGTTGTTGCGGCTATAATTCATATTGCGAAACTGGTGGGTGCCACACGTGCGTCCGCTCCCGCGTTCGGTGCTGGAATGCGGCCGCATAGCGTTGGGCAAGCGTCAGCGATGCGCCGGCGCACCCGCGGCGATTCACCTGCGACCACGCTTCCGTGTGTGTTCGGCCGAATTAATAGCGGTGCACCAATCATAAACTATAGTGTCATCTTTACGAGTCGCGACAAATTGATAGCGATTAATTAACAATACGCGTACGAACCGCGCAGCTTATATGGGCGCCTAGGTTATGTTTAATACGATAATAGTAATAGATATCCCTGTCCTCGGTGCCATGGACACACAAAGGTATCGAACTCATAATTTCCTATATAGTAGACTGATCACAGTAATCGACTGTAGAATGATGATTAAAAATATATGAATATGTATATTTTTTTATGTTTGAAGAGTAGCATAGCTACTTGATGTTAGTGGTCACTGCAGTCCATGGACACCCACATCCAATCTCAAACAGGACTTAATTCCTATTCGAGGTCGTATATAGATATATCACTACTCCTGAGGACTGTGATGGTCACATTGCTTATAACTGTACCCGGAACCACACCTCTTCAACCGAAACCACGAATTGCTTCACGGCGGATTGTGAGGGCGGGGGTGGTACCTTCTCGGTCGCACTTTTGTTTTACCATCTATCAACGTATATATGTATTTTCAATTATTATTGTTAACTTTAAATATTGAAATGACATTTACATAGTGTAATCCAAACTAATATTTAAATAAATATTAAATAATATTATTACTATAGATATATACTAAGAAAACATTTATTTTTAATTTTTTTGAATTACTTTTACAAATTTTTGTAAGTCAAATATTATACAATTATATAGAAGGATTTGTTTAGTGTGTGCCCACTAGTGGTCGATGTGATATATCTCTGCGGGCGGTGACGTAACGCGTGCGATTGCACCGCTCGAACATATTTCCTGCGAAATAGAAAATTGTTGGGAAAAGTTGCGTCAATCCACCATTGTGCTCCTTACTCTACCTCGCACTTACGTTACGTCTGACTATTACATTCTTGCACCTCTGATTAGCTTAGAATTACGTGACTAACTTAACACATTTGACTTCGTGCATAAGCGCACTGTACAACTTAAAAGCTTTCTTAAACGCTTTCCACACTCATAACCCCACACTGAGGTACCCTGTGTCGTATATACCATGGACACATATGAACACCCAGACCCAGAACAAAAATCTAAATTTATCATATAAATATCTGCCGGGAATCGAACCGGAAACCCTCTGTGTGTCAGACCAGTATGGTGACCGCTGTGCCACGCGGGTCTTCAAAACGTTGGCAACGACCCAAAAATTTGATCGGTGGTAGAACTATCGTTCGATCGGGGACGTATCACCGCCGCCCTCACTATCCACCGTGAATAAATTCTTGTATTTCAGTTAGAGAGGTGTGGTAGTCGGTAACACTTACAAGCGAGGCAACCACCTTAGTCCTCAGGAGTAGTTATGCATCTACGTACGACCTCAGACAGCGCTTCAATCCTGTTTGAGATTGGATGTGGGTACTCATGAGCTGCAGTGACTACTTAACATCGGGTGACCTGCACGCTCGTTTGCTACTCTCCAAACAAAAAAGTTGAACTTATGTATCATATATGTGAATAAATCAAACATCATAATTTAATATTAAATATGTATTAATATTTAATATTAATAATGTAATATTTTAATATTAAACCTTAATGCAATTACAAAATAACTTGGTCGCGTATTAATATTGATAGTTACAAAAGTCAGCATATCATAAAAAATTTTGAAGATCAGTAAGACATTGTTTATTAATAATGGTTTTATATTGGATTCATCAATCAAGGGCAGTGATAGCGTAATGGTTCAGATTCCGGCCTCTCAAGCTGAGTGACCGAGGTTCGACCCCGTACGCACCTCTAATTTTTCGAAGTTATGTGCGTATTAGAAATTAATTATCACTTGCTTTTACGGTGAAAGAAAACATCGTGAGGAAACCTACACATCTGACAGTTCTTTGCAAAGTTCTCGAAGGTGTGTGAAGTCTACCAATCCGCACTTGGCCAGCGTGGTGGACTATGGCCTAACCTTTCTCATTCTGAGAGGAGACCTGTGCACAGCAGTGGGGCATCAATGGGTCGTTGATGATTGATTGGTAATTGGAATCATTGTTCAAACATCATAATTATTTGAATTTCTCATCAGTTTTCCTGTGGTTGCTTTGCATCGTTGATCTGCGCTTGCACGAATGCCTTAGTGTCGCACTCCTCCGAATACTCATTTTCGACTAACGCATTCAACAACCAATTGTTGATCTTTCCTCTAAAGTGCAGTCTTTGTATATCAGACAAGTTCCTCATTGTTGGCAGGAGGCTCAACAAAAACATATAGTCCGTGTCGTTCTTTAAATGTTCATCCGAATTTGATAAACTCGCTGATCTGTCAATGGATTCGGCGAGTGAGTTTAAACTGCGCATTATTTTCTTATATTTGATTGATGTGTGCTTCTTCGAGTCGCCCGACGATGTTGATCCTAGATCAAATCTGTTTTTTCTTCTTTTGAGCGATCTACTGTCCGATTCGCTGTCAGTCTCGGATTCTCCCGACTCCTGTTTCATTTCTGGTTTCTTCAAGATCTCGTCTGTAAGGAACTGCAGCTCATTGTAGTGTAGCCAAGAGGAGAACGCCACCTTGTTCGATGCCACCTTCTTTACCTCCTTCCTGAATTGGTCCTTTAAGTGCTTCCAACGCTTCTTCACTACATTCCAGTCTGAAATAAATACATGGACCAATTTAAATATAAGTTTGAATTTAAATATTTATTGCTCTTCTGCAATATCTGTATTGACGGGGGCGATCAAAAGTATTTTAGTGAAACTTTGTCCCGACAAAGTTACTCCCCAGTGACATACTTTTTAGGTCCAGTAGGGAGGAAGGAGAGAAAATATGAAAAGAGGCGCCGGCGGAAGCATTAAGCGGGAGCTCGTTGTATAATATGCCGCATTATTAATTTACAACTTTGCACTTAAAATAAAAATTCTTTTCATCTGTGTATGACTCTACGAATTAAAAATATGTTTACCTAGTTATTTATGCTTACCCAATTTCTGGAAAGTACTAAGAGATGTGTTAACTAAATAGGTTTTGTTCTGGCTTTGCCCCAAAAAATTCCAAAGGTATTTACAGTCAAACGAGCTTCCACTTAGTGCATAAGTCAGAGATCATCGCAAGTTAACTAAGGAGCTAGTAGATCTAACATCGTGTACTCTTGTTCTACACTACCCGCTTTACATACTATTTGACTCAAGATGCCCAAAATTCTGAGGTAAGGCGTTTAATCAGTCTGAGATAGCCGCCCCGTCAGCTTAATTACTCCAATGGTAAATACAGCAGAATTACTTCGTTAAATCCAGCCTCTACATTGATCACAGATTAAATAAAATTGTTACAGTCTTGTGCAAAACGCAGCTAGGCTCATGTCACTTAAACGGTAAAAGGAAACATTAATAACCAAACATAATCTTCGAAAGATGTGTATATTTGGATATAGATAGGAAATTTGGTTTGCGTGGACGATTAATCTTTAATTTAATCTTTTTCATTTTAAAAGAAGACCCGTGCCTGGCCCTCGTTCGAACTTCGAGCCGCCAGCGAGAGGCCGGTTAGGACGGATTAAATACATTCGAAAGACCAGTTAACCCTAGCTTATGTCTTCAATCCCAACTGGAAAGCAATATATTGTAACCCCAATATCCGTAATCAGTAGTTTCGTTATAAAATTAATAAAGTGTAGGTTGGGTGTGTGTATAGAAAGGGTGCGTGTTTGCGAATAGGTCGATGTGTCTTTCTATGACTTTTTAATAGAATAAGGTTGTTTCGACATATTTATACGTTAATGATATTGGAGTATTGAAGAGTATTCAATTCATTTAAAATTGTGAATACGTTATCTATAATTTAAATTGTTAATTCTTGTGGGAAATAAAGTCATTATGATTGTTCATCACGATAATATGACCAAAGTTATTTCTCATTTATAAAAATAAAACAAATTGTTTTTATTTAAATGTTTCTCTATAATAT
>DWKL01001942.1:0-13570 GCA_018249415.1 Phareas burnsi | reverse complement strand
GCATGCTCGTTTGCTACTTTACAAACATAAAAAAAGACACATTGCTATCGCTCAGGTTTAAGTAAGGAACACCTCATAATTAAATTTTACTCAATTTGCCTTACCGCACTCTACGAAGCTAAACTCGGAAGCACAATCATGCTACTACTCCTCTGGTACGTGGACATGAATGTAGGGATCCAACAAATAAGATCTGATAATAAATTCGCGCAAAGACATTGACAAGTCGGTTAGGTCCGAGCGCAGTCATCTTATGAGTATTGATAAGTAATTAGTATTGGCCACGTACGTCCGGAAGCAGGAAGAGCATTTCAGGGCCACGATGAGAATCTGCACGGTAACCCCGAGAGAGCGAGCTACGAGCCGACACTCATTAACATTCTAGCTCCTCGCTATTTATTGTCATAGGTCCAAGCTTAAGATTTAAAAACCCACTAACGCCACTGGACATTATGTACCTAACTTGTTAGGCCACGTATGGGGTATTATGTGAACGAAGTATCTTATTGGATTGGTTAAATAAAAAACTTTCAGTTCTTCACAATTCCCTACGCAGATTTTGTTTATGTGTGTATGTGTGCATACTAAACATATAGACAGATGGGTATTTAATTATAGTAATCATTAAGGGATACGTCTCTAACATAGCCTGGAACCTTTATTGTCAGATTGAAGGGTTTAGGACCTTTGAAATAATTAGGTACGAATCTGAAATACTACGTTTTAATGAACATTATAATGTAAAAAAATAACGTTTAAAAACATATAATGTGATATTAGGACAAACTATTTACCTTGTCGAACAACTACAGTATTCAATTATAACCGTAAAAATGTTTACATCACTTAAAACGCGACGGGTTTTTCCTTAATTATTTTTTATTCGAGATATGCATGAGTACATTCAATAACAAAAACTGGAGATTGAGAAACACCCTTATTGACCATTTACACTTGACAATAACTACTTTTTTATATTTAATGAAAGTAATAAACGACTATACGTTCCACCTGATACTAAGCTGGAACGCCTAATATTGTATCTCTATTTTACCAAACCAGAACATGCATCTTTATACCGGTGTTATGACACAGAAATAGGTAGGTATTGTCGCCGTAGTCGAGCCACGAGTAGTTTGAAACCCTTGAAATTTCATTGTCACATTTTGTAGGTGGTAGAACTAATGTTCTATCTACATTCATCATCATCATCAACCTATTAATGTCCCACTGCAAGGCACGGGTTTCCTTTCAGAATGACAAGGGTTAAACCACAGTCCATCACGCTGACCAAGTGCTGATTGGTAGACTTTACACACCTTCGAGAACTTTACAAAGAACTCTTAGATGTGAAGGTTTCCTCACGATGTTTTCCTTCACCGTTGAAGCGAGTGATAATTAATTTCTAATACGCACATAACTTCAAAAATTAGAAGATTGTGCGAAACCCGGAAACCCGGTGGGTTTCCAGGTTTCGAACCCTGTACGCACTTCTGATGGGCTGGAACCTTCACTACTAGGCTATCACAGCTATCTAACTACCTACAATATGTGACAATAAAATATACGACAATAAATTGACGAACTATAGTTTGTCCAAGTATGTAGCATCATCGCTCTCATAATCCTCCGAAAAGCAATTTTTGTGTTTCGGTTGGAGAGACGCAATTGGGTACACTTATAGCGAGGCGAACATCTTATTTCTCAGGGGTAGTAACGCGTCTATGTACGATCTTTGATAAGATTTCAGGTTCGTTTGAGATTAAATTTGGGTGCTTATGGGCTGCAGGAACTACTTAACGTTAGGTGGCCTGCACATTCGTTTGCTATTCTTTTCACATAAAAAATAGGTTATATAATCATCATAAATCCACGACTCTCCCGTTGCTGAGCATAGGTCTCTTCCCAGAATGAAAAGAGTTAGACCATAGTCCACGACGCTGAATAACCGCGGATTGACGATATACCATAATAATATAACCTTAAAATTTTTAAGGGAGTAGAATTCCGTTTTACATCTTTTTTTATACTATGCTTTTCAGAGCTGTGATTCTTATGTATTCAACGTATACATCGGATCACTATTTAGGATGATAAAGAGTTTGATGTACAAAATGCGATACCAACAAATCGTACATTGTATATCAATCATTTTATAATAGCTAAGTCAAATTGATACGTTTTAGTGGAAATTGCCGTACCAGCCATTAAATTGTACCTTATACAATAGGTTACGTAAAAAGTAACCATTTAAAAAATGTTAAAGATTTTAAACCCGTGCAATCAATTCAATTCAATCCAATAATGTTACATGAACTTGACAACCCTATTATTTAATTATCCAATAAGAAAAACTTATCTATGACAACTCAAACAAGAATTAAATTAAAGTTAATTTAGATTTCGGCTCTTCAAATAACTATTTAGTTTTATTGAATCAATGAAATGAGTGAGTCAATTTTCGACAGCGTTTTTGTTTGTGAAAATGCAATCAAATTTAAATAAGTTATCGTATTTGACGCTATATTAGCTCAATGTTATTCTTGGCTAACGCTCCGTCTATTCTCTACGGTCAGATTGATTAGTCGCCGATTATTTAATTTCACAAACCATAATTTGGGACAGGTTCATTTTCGGGCCAAATTTTTATTGCAATAGTTGTTTAAATGGTAAGAGTTGTATAGTAAAAAGTTTCGATAAATGAAGTTAGGTAAGATCTGAATCCAATGTCGGTGAAACCGCCGCTGTTACCTCCGCTGACACGCTTCGGTGAGCGGAACATTGCTGCGACACTAACCACCTCAGTTGTTTGATTTGAGTTTTCGATTTACGATATTTGAGATCACAAATAGTACCGTCTTCTGTTTGATATATAAATATTCGTTCAGATAATTTTGAGTTTTAGTCCTATTTGAAAGCTCTGAATTCTAGCTAAATACATACCAGATGTATTCGCTAAGCAAAGCAAAGTTGGCAATAACTTGTATTGGTTTTAGTTTTGTACATATCTACCTACGAGGTCTGTCATGTCAATTATGTACACAGATAGTAAACGTAACATGGCTTGGCTCTTTCTTTCCTATTCATTTATTTGTATAGCAACCCTCTATAAGTATATACTCTTCACACTTGCAATAAGGACGTACAGTGTTTGTATAAACGTTTGAAAATGTATTAATATTGGTAAAAGAAATGATTTTAGAAATAGAAAAACATATATTAGATGGTTTGTCATAATGATAATAATTGATGTATTTCCAAGTTAAGTATTTCAAAGTAAGCCTAATAAAAAATACGATAAAACGTTAATAAACAATAAGGAATGCATTTAAATACCTCCTACAGTTGTTATAATGTTATGTTTATTTAATATTATATAAAGTAATTGCTTCTGGACACGTAAGAATAGTTTATAATGACTCGATTAAACAGAAAAACACTCAGCTGTTAATTTTCTTTGATATAAACGGAAAGGACCTCCTTGAAGTTATCTTTAGTACGTATACACGTTTCTTGTAGTAATAAGGGATAAAATAGTACGATAGTGTTCCGTACATATAAATTAATCATTAATGATTTACAACATGTAACTTAAATTAATGTCAATTTCGTGAGTGGCCCGGATCTGCAGCCTTTTATATAAATATTATTTGTGAAAATGAATTATTATATTGTCAATATATTATTTATGGGAAATTACCTGATACCTATATATATATATACCTATATATTGACACAAAAATATGTATTTAGTTATAACTCTACATACCTGTTATAATGTAAAGGCATATCAAAATAATTTAGGCGTTATATTTTATTATGTTTCTGACAACAATATGAAAAATATTAAGAGCCACTTACACTTATTTGTTTGCTTTTTACACAAGTGACAATGAATGTGAAACAATTTATCTTTTCTGCCGATAACAGTATGTAGACAAGCCCTCTTTGAACTGGGTCATCGACGTCAGTGGGCACTAGTGCGCTGATTGTTATCTTACGTGCTCGTATGATTGGGAGTTACCGGTTTTACATAGGTATAGTAAAAATACCTTTATATTCGATGGCAGTCGGACAAAACATATATCTAAATATTTTAGTCAATGACAATGAAAATTTGAATGACAACTGATAACTTTTCATATAAAACGTAGTATAATAAAACAAACGAACTAAATCTCTAATTAAACAAATGTTTTGTTTGTAGTTATATTATAAATAGACTACTTCACGATATCTAATGAGTTCTCAAAAAGCTAGGTATTTGTATTTTTTTCTATTATTATACAAAAAGAAATCCATGTCCATCCATTATAAAAAATTATGTTCTATCATTTTGGTAGTTTTTCAAAATCTTCCTGAATTATTCTGTACTTTCTGTATTGAAGGATTTTGTTTTTTTTTAACTTAATTGAATCATAAAATTTCCTACACTTTAGGATATATTGCAAATCAACGTTTCTTTATTTTATATCAAACCGGAATCTTTGACAAGTAAACCAGGTGCGTGAGTAAAATTATCAGCATATGACTCGACATAGTAAAAGATATGTAAGTAAAGTGACTCACTGCGGATATGATGTGTCTTCGGGATTATGACCTTTATGTTATTACATTAAAGTTGCAATATTATTATCTGCTTAACTAATTATCTTATTTTGTTTCAGATTCCGCACAACGTGCCTTAAAGTAAATATATCGAAGAAGCAATAAATGAATATTAATTTTAGATAAATATTTGTAACCGGACGGGTTAAGAGATATTTTTACTAAGAATAATGACATATAGCTCAATTTAGAAGACAATAATTTTGATACATAGAATTTTAAGAACAAATGAAATTATTTAGTAGTACAAGAGAGAGCATATCATTAAAAAGAATGGCGTGCGTCAATCTAAGGAGTAGTTTAAGGTTATTATGGACGATAGCGGCGGCCTTCGTTTTCCTCAGTAGGAGTAGTGCAGCACCAGCCTTCGGAGACACCGACAAGGCTATGGTAAGTAATTTATGTATAAATATTTTTGATTAGCAATATAGCTGAAGCAGCCTAGTCTATGATTATATCCGTTGACGTCAATCTATATTATTATATTTACATATAAATAAAATTAGTTTATGATTAATACTTGAATATTTTATGTGATCATATAAATATCTTCTCGCAACTAACTAACTAACATTATTATAATATCTCAATAGATATTTATAAGACCTTTAAATTTTTTTCCCAACATCGTCATGATCAACATCAACACTAACTTTCAAATAATCAATTTATTGGATATTTTAAGCTATACACTATTAGATAATTTAGTATAAACACAGCCTTAATTTTGCAAAACTAAAACTTGTCGTTTTATAAGTTGACAGTAGCAAATGTTACAAATAACGGTAGAGCAAAAACCCAATTTCAATCAGCTGAGTAACTCTGTGTAAATTCCGTTAAGTTGAATACAGATACATCAATAATCATTAATATATATCGGAAACGATCTTGGCGTGGGTTGAAGTTGACTCATTTTTCTCGCAATTTTACTCACCGGCGCCTTAAGGTGTTTTATATTGAATCTGTATTTCTGTTGTAGGTAGTATGTAGTAAGACCACACGTGATAGCGTTCATTCATAACCGGTGTATTATGCAGCTAAGATAAAATGATCTTCGAATCCCTTCTCTTTTATGAATCGCCTTACCTTCGCAATCTGTGTTAGTAACACCAATGTATGAGTCATTACTGAACATATGTAGGTACGTTTTTATTGGTCATTAGACTTTTTCAATGGCTGCGTCATTTGTTGTATTTGTAAACCACGACAAGTTATGGTTTGTGAATCAGTGTTTTTAAATATTTATCGTTGGTCTATTACATGCATTTTAATTAGCAGTGCATCAGCTTTATAAGGAAATAGGACGTCAATAAATAGTAATATTTTTATTATTTTATACCTTCATCTTATTTATTTTTAGAAGAAATATGAATTTCAAGAATATATTTTCAAAACAAGAACAGATTGTAAAGTACAATGCAAAATGTGGTAAAACTAAAGTAACATAAATAGCAAATTAAAAGTCCTATAACAATATAATCAATAAACATTAATAAAGGCAGGTATTTTCCAAACTATTACTAGTAGGTACATTTTCAAAGGTAGACTTTCAATCTTCAGAATTGCCTTTAGCAAAACTGTTAACGATGCAATACATACCCCAACAAACCTGCGTCTATTGGGAAGTGCTATAAATCTTATTACATAAATCAATCCGGTCGGTGTCCCGTGACTCAGTCTGTTGGGGTTCGAGAGGAAACTGCAGTCTTGCTCCGTTTCGAAGAAGCCGTGAGTCACAGCCAGCCCGCAAGTTCTAGGTCATAGACCACCGACCGTCGATGTCTTAAGGGGAAGAACTACACATATAAAACACGTACATTTTGTACTTTGTACTAACTTTGTTACTATTAGAATTTCCTATTAGCAAGCAGTTATTCTATGTATTCCTTATGGCTTGTACATGTTAGACCCAAAAGGTATGGTTTCAAAGTAGTATGGTATACATTACTATTTGAAGATAAGACCGCCTTATGTGATATACAATAGAAAATATTTTTTATGTTATTATCGCTTATAATATCGACTAGTAATTATGTTTCAAGAGTTCGTACATATTTTTCATAAAAAATCATGAAGTAATTGGATCTAACGTTTTGATACTTTAGAAAATCATTACGATTATTATAAAATTAGGTATAAAATCAACCACTCGAAGATTTGTACCTGATGAGTACCTAACCAATATTGTCTTAATTTAAACATTCAAAAAACTTTTGTGGAATGATCCCTTCTACGAGACATGTTTATTGATTTAGTAATATTTACCTACATAATCGGATAAGCCAGCGGTGTCAAGGCAACTCGTTCTACTAACCCGTTTACACTTTCGCACTTTTCAATCAATGTTAACCGCACTTTTGTAATCAATTAATTCTGTATTGTATTGTAAGATTTTTTCGTTATTATATTTTCTGTATAGAACTGAGTTGCGAAAAAAGGTATAAATCTGTTAATTTTTGGTTAAAGTAAACGTTGAATGCGAAACCATCACCGCCTATTGCTGGCACAATGTATTATGACTACAATTATCATTCTATGTTTTATATACAATTTTTAATTCTATGTTTGTTGTTCCGAATTTACTCTAAATTAAATTTAAAAAATCAAACTTTCATACTTTCTAATAAGGAATAACCTTAAAGAATTTGTCCTTAACCTTAAAGAAAGAGTAACCTTAAAATAATATACCTTAAAATAATATACGCTAAATATTTCTATAATGTGTTAATTATTAATTCGAGACAAAATTAATAGTTTGCCACTTTGTTACGCTATAGAAATATATTCATTATTTATTCGAGACAAAATTAATAGTTTGCCAGTTTGTTACGCTATAGAAATATATTCATTATTTATTTGAGACAAAATTAACAGTTTGCCAGTTCCTTTTACGTTAACTGTTTTAAATTTAACAAAATAAGTAATAAATGGTCTGACACTTAAACTTAGCTTACAAACTGGTTAGCATTGCATAACGCTACAACATTGACCATCTCAAATAGGGATGAATAGGTATAAGTTTAGGTTTAGATACATAGGTGTAATTGCACTTGACCAGCATATTATTAATTTATGTGTCATGGATTTAATCAATCGGTTCAATCGTCGTGAAATCAAAGGATTATGCTCTAATTATTGCTATAAAATTATGATTAGCCAGTGAGATTTTTTCATGCCCATAAACTGAGGGGAATACCATAACAAAGTGTAAAGTTCAAAAACAATACCAAAGTACAACGACCAAAGTTTTTATTATAGCATTTTAGTACTGATTGTTAATGTCCACTCATAATCACTTGGAAACATGTTTTATTTTCCAGACGGTTTTTCCTAGTAAATAGTACTTTTCTTTTATTCTACTGTTAATTGTGTGACTTTTGAAAGCAATTTTCTTTAATATAGTCATTAGAGGATAGGCAAAAAGTTAAAATATATACGTTATATAACATAAACAATTGGCATAACATTTTACGACCGGTTTGTGGTGATTAGCGAACTTGTGGTATTATGTATTGACTCGTTTTTAATTGGTATAAATGGCGACCTTTGGCTTGGTAAACCCATATAATTATTAATATTCATAGTATAGGTAAAATCATGGTTGGATCTCTGTTCCTCTAAGAGGACCCCATAAAACATAATTCATTTCATATCAGTATACATATTACAGGTCAAGAAAAGCTTACTAAACCATAACTATACCGTCTCATAATTATAAATTACCAGTAATTAAGTACATCTCATAGTCACGTTTTACTTATCTTCGAAACCTTAACAAAAGTTCAATAGGAAGTGAATATGGAAGCGAGGAAAGGAGTATTGAAATGCAGAAATCGTTACTAGGATACGCTCTATTGCAGACGAATGTCGTGCGTGCCTCATTGGATCGGGTCACGAAATCAAAATTCAAATTAACATTCCAAGGAGAATCAAAATTGGCCATACATTTAATTGCAATCTAAAACTAGGTCGATGTACTTTAGCGTCCTGTATTCTGGCTCTTTCAAATTAGTCAACGTATTTCCTGTCATTTTCAATACTACTGTTATGATTAACGTACCCTTATATAGAGGGTCATTCTCCCGGCAAATACCTGAGTGAAGAACAATGGCCCTCGCAGAAAGTGCGAGGAACCTGCGTTGTCCTTTGTTTTAATCATTCCTAACCGCCCGATTAATGTGATATAAAAATTCGATGCATGTTCTGGTGAGCGGACATCTCTCGTAAAATTTCCTACGCCGTTGTTTAGAACAATGAACCCCTCAATATTGTAATCTCGATGTATATAAATATATCGCCAAACGGGTTTTACAGAAATTTAAATATGTTTTTACAATTGAAGTTTTTTAAATAATACCTTCAGAACGTTAGCAATTCATTGCTCTCTGACGTTGTCACAAGCTAGCGCGGTTGTCAAGGCACAGTGGGTGGAACGCGATATGCATACCTAACTGTTACTTATCCGACAATTCTTGTAATGCGATTTGGCGAGCGTGCGTCACTGTATCTCCTCAGATCAAGCCCCGATGACTCCACACCTTGTCAGGCCGTGAGATAAACTTAACCAAAAACAACATATTTCAAGTCAACAACTCCGCAGACGAAGTCTTTAACCCTAGTCACGAAGTCGAGCTTTTGAGAAAGGAATATTTTTTGGATTTCCACGAATTCTAAGATAATACAATGAGAACTGTTAGGTAGCGTCGCATGTTTATACCAAAATGAAAAGCCCATATGTCCAATTCTAAGAACGTAAGATAAAACGGTGGAGTGTGTAAGATTTGGCGATTTAGATCATTTTGACCTATCATCAAAGAAGTTTTTCCGTTACGCTATCAAAACAACCAAATCAACATGTAAAAAAAAGGTCGAGATAGACAATTATGTAGGCATAACATAGAACTCGACAATCGAACAATGATACGTAACCCCAAAGACGCGACAGACGCAAGATGTGACCGGGTAACCTCAAAAGTACCGTAAGGATACTTTCAGCACGCTTGTGACCGATTGAATTGGTTTGTCAAAGGACAATACTTTGTAGTGTACAAAGCGAAGTGACTCATTTTAATTTTCTGTGTATCGGTGTAACGCAGATTGTCATTTATTAGCGGCATATTAATGGATGGTGGTGTCGCACGGCGCATGCTCGTCACGCACGCAGGAAGCGCTGGGCGACCTTCAACATGCGCGCCACGGCCACCGTTCTCTGATCACTTGTGCTTATTGTTCACCTGTACATCGTACAGTAGAAACTCGCAACGTACTATGAACATTTTGCCATGCTGATTCCCATTACATGTCACTTTACGACTACCAAGTTTACAATCTGTGTCTACAATAAATAGTAATAAATTACTAGTCGTAATAAAATCGTAGTTGCTTATGTTTATTACTTTTAAATATTACAAAAAAATATTTTACTATAATAAATATAAATTATGTGACCTTTATTTTCTGACTGTGTATTTTAATAAAATAGGCTGAACGGTCTATACTACTTGGGGTCATTAAAATGTGGCAAAAGAAAACCAACACGTATAAAAGTAGCGAAAAATTAAAAAAAAAACACCAATGCTTTTATACCAAATCTTCTCTTTTTGTGTGCGCTTCGTTTAATAATGTAAATAATGATAATAAACAATTTTAGAAAAAAATATTTTAGAAAAATGGAAACTACAAAATAAAATTGAGGAAAATTCGTTTGATTTAGTTTCCTTAAGTTTTCTTCTGATTTTGCTGTAAGATGTCTTAATTAATGTTTACGAAAATTAAAATATCTACTTATTATCGGCACTTCCTTAGTATTTCATAATTGTAGTGCTTACTACTAGCGATAGTAAACTATTTTTTTCTGAAATTTACAAAAAAATACCGATTAAGAAAATAATATTTAATTGCATTTTGTTGTAATTATTTCTTGCAAATTCTTAAAAACATGTAGATATCGGTGTAGCAGGTGATGGGAAGAAAACAACGTAGATAGTTTTTTTTATACAATAGATGTAGCAAACGTGCTGGCTATCCATTTAATGGTAATTGGTTACTGTCCTCATGGACGTTTGTGATCAAACTCAAATATGATTAAAGTTCTATATGAAGTCGGTCACAAACATATTACTATCCCGGAGGTTTAAGTTGGAATGCTTCGTTTCTTCTCCGTACTTCTTTATTGTTTCGTTGTCTGCACCATTTTTATCATAACACTGCAGTGTTACACTTCAGTTTTAACAGTAATAGGTGTGACGGTGGTCTCGCCAGAGTCGAGCCATAAAGGATTGTGCCACCTTCCGCTACAAATAGTACATGGGCTACTTTCCACCAAAAACAAAAAACCGGTCACAGTTGAACCTCAGTCGCAAGGAAACTTGTTATCTTTTATAGTTAAGTTCGTTAATGTTTTGCACATTAATGAACATTAAATAACACAAACAAAAGTAGATACATAAGACTGGGATATGTGTTCGTTAATGTTTTGCACATTAATGAACATTAAATAACACAAACATAAGTAAGTAAGACTGGGATATGTGTAATATTACGTCTTATATTTTTGCACGTGTAGATCGAGATGATTGGCAAGCAATCAGTACATCGAAGATCATTATATCTGAAAGGCAACACAATGTGCTTTTGTACACGTGATAAACGTGATTACGATGGACAAAGGGCTGCTGTGTCCACAGTAAAAAAAACATTTTCTACATTTTCCTGCGGAAAAGTGCTGGTTTGCACGCGATACATTCTATTTTAATGTTTTGACAATCGCTCCGTAATTGAAACTAATTACTAAGGCAATTATTTGTGTTATTGCATGTACGGGTGAATAAGCGATCCGGTGACGGCGGTACGGCGGCCGCGCAACACGCGACCATCTCCCCGTAAATGTGATCGCATTGAGAACTATTCTCATTCAAATTACTGCGTTGTTCATTCAAAGGCCTACAAACAAATTCATATAAAAAGGATATTATGCTAAATGTACCAATGGCAAGGTTCACAGAATCAGAATAGAAATTTAAAACAAATTATATCGACGCTGACTACATTAAGCAATAAATATATACATACGTATGTGGGTGTGTTTTGTTTATACATGTATCTATGTATAATTAGATATATATGAAAAGCAAATTCAATTTGAAGGACAGGTGGCCCAAACTTTAGGAATATAGCTTTGCCCAAAATATACAAAAAATCTTGTCTTATTTCCTCATATTTACATACCACTTTATTGTTGTCCGACAATTGGGCATGTATTCCCTCTCAGAATGAAAACAATTAAGATCATCGTACGACTTCTCAGACATTTAAATTTCTTTACGATATTACCCTTCACAGTTTAAAAAATTGATAATTATTTTTTTAATAAGAACATAAATTATTATAAAACAGAAGTTCCTAAAAGGATATTTACTTTGCTTCTGACGCGTAAAATGTTTATTTCCTCTGCGTTGGTTATTTATCAGTTGTTAAATGTTATATTCTTTGTTTCCCCGCACCTATTAGCAGCATTCCTAAAACGGCTCACGTTCTCGTGTCACAAATAAATTGTAATAAATAGTTGTTATTACATGATGAAGCTACACGGGCACAGGAATTGCGCGTGCAATGTGCAAAGAACATTATGCAAAAATCATTTATGTAAGCTTCATAATATACATATATCCGTCCATAATAACCTATTGTCATTTATCAAGAGTATAAAACAAATTTAATTATTTATAGAATTACTCATATTTGGCAATTGTGAATTTTCTGACCAAATTGTTTCGAAAGGTATTTTCCTGTATTTTCTACAGTCTGCTTTGGTATTGTTCAAAATTAACTCTAAGAGGAAAAGAAAAGTCACAATTGAAAACGTATGCAAAACGCGATCATTTATTACTGTAATTATTAGTTGTTGCAATTTTTAAACAGAAATATGGGTTAGCAACAGTCCAATTTACTGTCCAATTGACCCGCCATTGCTCTTATGGAGCATTATTTACTTTGTTACTAGACCATATGATACAATTTATTCTCTATTCAAGGACGAACATTTCGGGCCACTAAGCTCGTGTTAATATACCACATATCTGTCTACGTGTAGTACATTGCAATAGTTATTTATGTATTTTTAAATACGTAAAATATGTACATGTGTTAAAATTATTTTATGTAAAATATTTGTATGCTTCATTAAAATACTACAATGTGTTCTAATTATTCTCCGCCAGTAGTGAATTAAGTCCACGGGTATGTGGTGGCGCAGCGAAATCTCTGCCCTAGGTACCTGCGTATTAGATCTTGAAAAACACGTGTAGAGAAGTAATTACTAAAAACCATTACCATTCTAAGGACTGTTGGAAAAACAATTGATATTCATTACGCTAATTGTAATACCATATGTTATGGTTATGCGGCGTGGGCTTTGATTAGGTCATTGGCGCGATTATGTAACATTACCTCAGATCATTGTAATAACAGAGGTATAAAAAGGTTTCGATGCTTGTGTTAAGTAATTAATTATAAAACAAGCATTTATTTAATTTAATATAATGACAACAGCAGATAGATGATAAAATAGTTGGTTATACTCATTCAAGTGTTATTTAACTGAGAAAGAATTGCTTGCATTGGGCAGTAACTTTATAAAAAAATAATCGACCTTTATTTTACTATGTACGTACACGAGGAAGCAATTTATGAATACTTGCACGTGTTAGACCCGTCGTTAGAAATGCATATCAGAACTCTTAAACAGTTGCATACTTCTTAGAATGTTATAGCATGTCATCGACGTTTTCAACAACACCAAATAAGTGCTTGCCTATATGCACTATTGCCATAGTAGTTGCGCTATCACCGATTTTTTTTTTTTTTTTTTTTTTTTTTTTTTTTTTTTTTTTTTTTTGGCGCTTGCGGCCTTTCAAGGGCCCCGGGTTTTTGTGGGGGGGCGGGGGGGGGGCGGGGGGGGGGG
>DWKL01001941.1:0-13571 GCA_018249415.1 Phareas burnsi | reverse complement strand
GAAGAAGAAGAAGATTTATAGTACAAGTTTACTTTTTATAAACTTCTGGTGCGTAAGTTTTAGCAGGAAAAATAAGTTTTATTCCTTATCGTTTCTTTATCTACTGAAATTGAGAAATTTTGTACCGCCTCTACCGACATAATATACTGCGGATAAAAAGGCTGAAATAATAATAAGAGGATCAAAAATTATAGCACTGTAGCCAATGTTATGTTTCACAAAGGCTAAATGTAAGGATCTGTTCAAAGAATGCAAAGTTTTGGGATAAAACGCAAAGCCGAAGCTCGGGTTGACCGCTTTTTAGTAATTAAGCCATTGAGAAACCGGAAGAGTAGGTACAATACCTTCAAAAACAACCTAGCAGAAGTACGAAGGTAAATATTAGCTTGTGGACGATGAGGGGAAGGCTCCTAGCTGCTAATATACACGATCATATGCCAGCTCAGGCCCCTAAATTAATCTGTGAGCACCGAATTGCACGATTGAGGATTTCTAGAACCGTATCATCATGGACGCATACGAATTGGAGCAACATACAGTTTTCTGATGGGGCTCGATTTTGTTGTGTGGTGAGGACCAACATCGGCGCGTATTGCAAGACAAATGGTGATACTATACAGACGTGTTTCAAAGAAAGTACCTCTTATTCTCCGTTTTATTTTGGGCCGCCGTAAATTCGACCGCATCGAGATAGGTTTCAATGAAAATGGTTCACTTTAGGCACAGGAGTACATAGCAGAGATCCTATCATCACATTCACAACCTGCATTGACTGCAATCGACGAAGAATTCATTTACATGGATGATGGCACTAGTGCCCACGTAACGATTGGCCAGAGTGAAGTTCCGATATTAATTCAACAGAACATGCCTAGGATCATATCCGATCGGCCCAACCAGCTCCACAAAACATTAGAGAACTTAAATAATTGAGTTTAGCGGAGTGGGAACGTATTTTGCAGATGGCTACCAAAAAATTGTAGAAAGTATTCCTGGAAATTCTGCAATAGGGGACCATATTCATGATAAAATTTTAATCCCTTTATTTTTTCCCTATTAAATTGACGTAAAATTATTTTTATTCTCTTATGTGTATACAAACGGTCGATTGAAGTAAATCACGTTTTAATTAATAACTCTTTAAGTTAATCAATAAAATGATAAATTCTCTCACCTGTAATGATAATTCAGAAGATTCTAGTCATCTCAGCCAAACTCATACAAAATATTACTTAACAATTATAATAGAACTTTTTCAAACAAGTGTCCGTTTTCTTTTGCAAAGGAGTGTACATCAGATCAGATTACATGTAAAAAAACATTTATTATACTGCATCAGCTACTAATATTGTATAAATAAAGTGATTTAATTTAAACAGCTGCAATATAGACGAAGCAAAACTATCGATCTACTTTTACCACAGAGAAGTTGCGACAGGTATTTAGGCTCTCCCGATATAACAGTCAGATTACAGACACATGATATTATATGTAAATAGAATAATAATAATACATTTATTGGATTACACATGTGTGCAAGCAAAAAAATATCATGTCATTATTTATTTCGTGCCATTCGTATGATAGATAGAGATGGGCGATAACAAAAACAGGATTGATCATTTTATTATATGTAATTGTAATACCGTACAATCTTGCAGCCCACGTTAAAGTAACACGTAAAGTGTTTTATTATTATGAATAAAACATGATTTAGGTATGTTCTAATATATACGATTTTACTCGCGATTATGTCCTATAAATTTCAAGACCCACAATTTAGATTCGAACTAAACTTCCCAATGTAATTATTTTTATTATATGAATAAAATTTCTTAACAGAAGTTTTAACGATATTTGTAATCTAGATACTACGCATGTGGAGTAAGAAGATCGAGGGACTTCGTGATGACTTCGCCCATCTCTATTGAGCATATTATTATAATTATAGCGGTACCTGACATATATGTATTTTACAAACATAAATATAACGTTTGGTGACATACGCACACATATGCAATTTGCTCACGCAGACGTAATCCAAATACGGTGCTGTAATCTCTGCGGTTGTTGACCATTAACTGGTTTTCATTTGGACAATTGATTTAATACGACATTTATAATATTTTCATGGATTTAGTTATAAATCTTTTTTTTTATATTTTTAATGTATAGTCAGCCTCCTAAATAACTTCTAATAAACGCACAATTTAAATGTAACATGTGTATACATTTGTTTTTCATACTGTTATAAAAATACCAATAACTATCAGATATTTACATAGTTTTAATTTTATTTTTACTAATATACTGTATTGTGTGTATTTTTAAAGATATAATAATATCTCATTTTATGAGCTCAACATACATTAATATTACGATGCAGTCAATTATTCTAATTAATTTTCAGTAGATGAGGCATTACTTAGAAGTGACCTAAAAATCTCTTCTAAATGGGACTAAGTTATCGTAGTAGTAGTAATAATAGTTTTTTTTAATAGAGGTTGACTATACAATATAATATAATTAAAATCAGTAATAAATTACAGTTTTAAAAGTAATAAAGTAAGAGTCACCGAGATCATACAAATTGTTCATAGTAGAATACTCTGGAAGCCAGATTCTAATAATAACATAGCACTAAAATTGGTAACTAAACTGAGGAAATGTAATAACGTAGCTTTAATAGGACAATTGTCGGACTAAAAACGAGATATAATCGCGTATGAATAAATATGATATATTAAATGAAACCGTGGCATCGTGCGTGGACTATATATATTTTTATATATGGAATTGTGTGGTTAACATCACTTAAATTAATAGCAACGTTTTTAGAAGAATCTGACCTCAGTTAAGTTTTTAAAGATTTTACTGCGGTTTCGTCTGCGCGAAGTTTTCGGACATACAATGAGTACAAAAATCTCTGTTTTTAAATTGAACTCACCAATGACGTTAGTAGCGAATAGACCTAAAATAGAAGAATAAGACTTCGATAGGCTATTTCCGTCTCGGAGCCCAAGAAGTATTGTTAAAACACGACAGATTTTTATTTTTACATTAAAAATTTACATATCAACTGATAAGCTACGGAGATTTGGGGTTCTGGATTTCTATCTTTAATTTTATATATTTGTCTGAAATGTTTATCTATTTTTAACTCGTTAAATCTTCGCTAATAATGTTGTAAAGCAAAATAAATGTAAATATTAAATAATCGTTATATAAAACTAAAAATAAAATAATTTAGGTAACACAAAAGAGTTCTAACTGAATAGATCTATAAAATTATAATTCAATAAAATCGTAAGATTGTACAAGTATGGTGACTTCGAAGTATTGTCTTCGAATGTTGTGTCTGCGCTTTCACGAATTTATTTGGATTGTGTACGCTTATTAGACTTCCTGATTACTGATTGAATAAATTGTAATAATATATTGTCTACTAATAAATACATAATATTCATATAGTCAAATTAATCATAAAAAGCCAAAAATTCCTTTGCGTCAAAATAATTACGTATATGGTCATTGTACTACCATCCGCAAATATATTCTCTCTTTCTGTAGAGTACGTATATCAGAAACACGTGTAACGTGAAACATCCCATTATAAGATAAAAACAACACTAGAGATATATTGTCGTACTGATTGTAAATAGATTTATAATCTTATAAGCCAGGATATAACATGCGTAAGGTCGTAAGCTGCCTGCAAATTGCTTGGTGTGTCGTTTGTATCCAATTTCCAAGCCAATGTCGTTGTGGAAGCTGTTTAATATGTGGATCGCACGTCAGCCAGGGCGCGGCCACCGTGATGCGATAGCAGGATCTACGCCTGTAACGCGGCACAGGTGCATTATACAAATAATACTATTCTGTAATATCCTTACAACTTTCAGATCTCCCTTGTAGCACTCGCGTCGCGGACGCTTCCATTGTTGTTGTAGAAATTCGGCTTTATGGGCATGCTTCGCGTGTAGAAAACAAGTTTAAATGGTCGATCAAACACCATAAGGAAATTACACAATAGTTTAAAATTAACTTACTCAATCTATTATTGTAATTTTAAAAATTAGGGTATATAACGCTATTAAGATCTTGCTTGCTATTAAGAACGCTGTGTGTCACCCGCCTAAACGGGATGCATAAGCGCGCTAGAATCAGGCAAGCACTTTCATTTCACGTCAAGCTCACCTTCGATTATTACTACCACAATTATTTCCGTGTCACAGCCATCCGTGGTCCTACTTTTCTAAATTTAAATTATAATATTTTTTGGGTTCGGTATATAAAGTATCAACGAAACCTTATGTCTAAAAGCCTATGTTTATGTTAACTGTCTGTATTGTTGCCCTAGAGCTCTATTTCAATAATATTAATAGATACAAAAAGCTAACATTTACACAAATTGTGTTATGGCGGTCTGCACCAAGGTAACTTTGAATATCATAACAAAATTTTAATTACACGGAATATAGCAATAACCAATAAAAGCAATGGGTTCATGTTTGTTCTTGTGCAAAATAGACATAATATCAAAATGTAGCTGCACTATTTTGCCTACTTTATTTTTAATTGTTATATGTTCTAAGCAAACTGTTTTTATGATTTACATAAAACTTAAAGTGCAGGTCAAATAATTATTTATATTGATTAGGTTAAGTATATTAAGGTCCATGTCATTGTGGCATTCACATTAAAAACAAGCCAGTTTAAGAGCTGTTTTCTGAGCAAATGACATCAGTATTGTTTTGGGAAATCATTAACAAATGGAGAAAACGAAGTTTAAATGGAATAAATTTTAGGAGACTTAGCAGCAAAGTAAAAAATGTAAATTGTATTTCATTTACCAACTAAACTAGAAAACAGCATGTTGCAATACGTGAGATTTCACAGATCTTACGTAATAAGGTTCGCGCTATATAATCAGAAATTTTAAGTGTACATGCATTTAGATATTTTTGACGTGTGAAATTACCAACATGGTATTATAATACTATCCTACTATTCATCATAATATATACAATATTTAGAATTTATTTAAAGTGATTTGTATAGCTTACGTTATGTAGGCACTGATACTGTTATGTGTAATATGTTCTGTTAATAGCCAAGACAAATATAACGCTTGAAAATAAAGCTTATAGAAATTAATAAAACCATCTAAACTAAAACTAAGAGAAGATGATTTGCATGTATATTAAGCATACTTGACAGACAGAACCACAAATATTCGGTTTTGTCAGTTTTTGATTTACATGATGCAATTTAATGTAATATTTTAATGATGACTCTAACTTACATTATGGGGAAAATGGATTATTTCATTACAAACCTTTCTTTCTTACATTACTAATTGGATATTTGAAAAAACCTTTTTTTATTTATATATTGGTTAGGTTGTTTTTTGATTTGTAGTTAATAATTATCGGGAAGAGTGGCAATCTTAGAAAGCTTTAATAAAAAATACTGCTTATGATGATTTCTGAGGTTCCTAATGATGTCAATAAATCAAGTATTTACATATGGGTGGTTATCTCTATTCATTAAATAAGCTATTCTTTACAATGTTTTCACTGGCGATTAAATTGTAACATTAATTAGGCTATTGCCCATGAAAAGGCCTTTAATATGTTTTACTGTCTGGTTTCTAAAGCAACCCTGTAAAACTTATTGAAACCTGAACATATATGTAACAATGAATATACTGTCGTCTAAAAATGTTCTGGGCGTATTTATTATCTTCTTTTTAGTAAATTCAGATTTTTTTTGGGAATTGTATATATCGTAGTATCTATAATATCAGAACACTACACTAGTTTAAATGTAGTTTTGGATACTGTGTCCACATTTCATCTGCCGTTTTGATAAATGGCAATTTTCTAGCTAGACGAACATTATTGAAGTGAGATATAAGACAATGCAAAAGCAACCAGAACAGCTTTAAAATTGTTTTGTAACATTTTCGATTACAGATGTAGACGACTCATTTTGTTACGAGCTTTTATCATTACATTATTGTTATTGTGTAAATTGAAGATAAAATTATGATGAGAGTACTTACATCGTCGCTATCGTATTCTTCGATTTTGGCGGTAATGTTCACGCCCTGTGCAGCACTATTCTTAGTGGCCATGCGCGCCAAGTTTTCTAGGTATTCATTATTCATGTCTTCGATATCATCTTCATCGCTCGAAAGCACTTCTGTTTAAAAAAATGAAATAATAAATAACAATATTCGTATCTCTTTCTTATTTGTATGAATACGGAAATACTTTTTTATAAATAAGTCATTTCGTTTGCGTCTATGATTCTATCATATCATATTCTAGCAATCACATAAGCGATAAGTTACACTTTGTTTAATGTCATTATTTAGTGTGTTTTATTGAGGTGAAGCAGAATGATGATGTACGCTCACATTCTGAGAGAAGTTCCATACCCAGCATTGGAAATGGTTGATGATTATGAAGCTACATGAATCGTGCACATAAGATCGAGATACCAGTGACATGTATACCTTCGTCTTCGTCTTCTTCTTCTTCCTCCGAAGATGAATCATCGTCTCCTTCTGCCTTGAGCTCATAAGCGCGTTTCAAACCCTCAAATAGGGTCAGACAGGAGGGCATTATCTTGGGAATCACTTCATCCATGTTTGGTCGCTGGGCGCCCATCTCAAGCAGCGTGCAGATCCCGAGAACACACAGCTTCCTATCGTGAAGTCTTTAAAAAAGAAAATGTTCTTATTTAGCCCTAAATTATGCTGATGGAATATTTCTAAATATTTTGCAATAACAATATGGAAGAAAAGAAACCAAAAGAGATTAAAGGCTCTCCATTCTACAGCTATACATAGAAAGATATAAATATTATTTCCACCATTATTTTTGCTATATTTTGTTCTATTATATTCATATAAAAATGTGCCTTCTTCAATTCTGCTCAGTTTTCTAGAATTATCAAGGTAAATGTGTTTGTTTGTAGTAATAAGCTAATATGATTTAAACAAATAATCAACATGTCCATTATTAATAAATACCGATCAAGAAACCAACCAATATAGTTATCATGTACATATATATATTTTCATGTAGTCTAATTAGGATGCGAGACTGTTTTCATCCTTAACCAACATTACAAACACTTGGAAAATTGTGATATACTAATTTGTGGGTTGGCTGTTGTTATGGTGTAATATATATTTTCCGTGGTTTCAAGTTTATTAAACATGACAAACTTACCCCATGAAGCAATCAATATCGTGTATCCATTGCTTGATAAAGTGTTGTGTGATTGATGCATTTGGAACTGATTCCTGCAACTTGTTAAGGATTGTAAACAGCAAGTGTGGGTTGTAGTACAGCACTGCAATGAGTACCTGTAAAATCACACAAGAACATTGTTACTTAAAGGAATGTAAGATAAAAAGCCTGTCATAGTTATAGAAAAAGAAAGTAAAGTATTAAAATTAATAATTTTTTAAATTTACCTGGAGAAGCATTGTCCTTAGCTCAGATGTCTTCACTTTTCTGGTAAGTCGATTGAGCACTAGCTCAACGAAGGATGGCAGACAGTTGTCGATTTTGCCAGAACACTGGAGGACCATCACTTCCAGAAGTTTAGCTGCATATATTTCAGCTTCGTCTTCAGAATCCCAGTTCAGAACCTGAGTAATAAATGTAGTAATTGTAATTATAACACATTTATACCAGTTATAAAATAAGGTAACCCAATTTATAACAAGTTGTTGCAGGATCATTGCTGGAGAGCTAAATGGGTTTTTTATTAAATCAACCTCATATGATTTGTTAAAAAAACTAATGAAATTTTAGTTTGCAAAGCATAACAATTGTTTATTTTGCCTTTTCAGAAATCAAATCACAGGGAAATATAAAATAGCTAGTTGTTTTTTATTGAAAAAAATATGGATCATCCATCCACTATATAATAGAAATAATAATTAACTTCATCATACTAAATGTAAGATAAGTATTTCTGACTTTACAGAAAGAACTGTTTCAAATTGTGATTAGGTGTTAAATTAAACAAAATATAAAGATAAATTAATCTTTATATTTTCCCTGAATAGGCTTAAGTATCTCATTAGTATTCGCTAGCACATGGTATATAATAGTGTACATGTTCGCACAACAGCAAATACGCAAGCCCATCAATTCACTTATAGCTTGAGTTATTTCAACAAACAACTTTCGTGATGAGACTGCAACGATACCACCACCTCATTTAACTAACCATGTACTTGTAGGTGGAAAAATGCAGTAAGACAAACAATACAATGTGGATTTCAGGAGTATCAACGCAATTGTAAGACTTCAGGTATGACATCAGTTCTAATTAGGGTTGACCATCATGTCTGCAGGCTGTTATAACCACTCAAGTTTACTAATGTCTGGATTGCAGTAACCACTTAAAATCAGGTTTGCTAATGCCCGATTGCTACTTGAAACACATAAGTAAAAAAGTTTTCGACAGTACATACTGTAAATGTTTTGAAATTTTAGCATATTTTGCAACATCTGTAAAATAAAAGCGCGACGCTACGACCATATCATCAAATGCATATGCAGTTGAAAAAATTACAAGTGGTAACAGTTGGTGTAATTAAATACATGTTAGCATACTGTGCGAATGTACACTTATGTGTCAATTATTTCGCATTATCGCTTTGAACAACACATTGCTTGTTAGGTATAAGATTTTTTAAGTAAACTACAGTTTTTATATAGCAAAGTGGCAAGTGTTCCTGGTATTAGTATACTGATAATATCTTTTAATAATCTTTAAATATATTGGAGCAACTATATTAAGACCAAATTTAAGTATTGTTTACAAAATTATACTAGCTCAGCACCAACAATCGCACTTACTATAGAGAATGTAGTGGGTTACACATACGTACTCATAAATAATATGTACAATCCAATTCTATCACTAGGTATCAGATAGTAATATGTTTGATCACATATTTAAAAAAAAACAAAACATACATTTTATTTATAAAATAATGTAAAATATATGGGGATAGGGTTGATGGCTTCAAATATTTTTGAAATTATAAAGTTCATATATAACTTACATCTAGTGAAAGTAACCTAATTATTTACATTAAGTCAACGAAAACATTTTCAATGAATGATCATTTACGATCATATAAAGGAATAAATTTATAATTGCATTATATAGGAGATGCTATGTTCATTATTATAATAGAATGGTTTCCAACCTTTTTGAACATGAAACAATATTTGTTCTTAGTAGCTGGTTTGACAATATTTTCGTACTTATTCATTTTCTAGCAATCACCCATTGGGTAAAACAAAGTCTTTAATACAAATAGTTATTAAAGTGGTAAAATTAAACACAAAAAATAAATAAGTGTTCTTTACAAATAAATTGTTTTATCTAATTCCAAGATGAGACAATACAATCAGTTCTAAGGTACAATTAGGCTAGAGCACAAATTAGATTAATACAAGGTTTTGATAATTTATTTCAATTGTCAAATTTAATAGGTATGACAGATGAATCTTAAAAAACCTTTGTAACATAAAAATATAATTAATATTTATAGGTAACTTACCACTTTGACCATGTTGAATATTGCCAGCATGTGATTTTCATTAGAGAGAAATGCATTAGTGTCAACAGTAATATAATTGTGTAAAACTGGCATCATATCAGTAAAGTAATCATAGCCATCTTTCTCGAAGACTTTATATATAAGCTCCAGAACTTTCCACATGTCTTCAGATATTGACTTGGCAGTCAAATTACACAAGAGCGTTAGAGCCTCTTCATAGTATTCTGGAATTAAGATATTTCATATTTATTGCACATAAATTTATCAATGTAATTAAAAATAAATGTTTTGGTTGCATTGGTTAAATCTTCATATTTATATATTTATAATGCACATATGTGAACTAACCAAGAATGTTGTGATGCAATATGTGTCCAACAACGCGAAGTACCGTTTTTTCCATTTGTGCCATAATTTCAGGATTGTCTTCCATGACATTCAAAACTGTTTCCATAGTATTGAGCAGACCCATTGCAGTGATGGCTTTTTCATCTGAACCTGAATCTGTCTCTACTACTTTACTGAATGTGGTAGCAAGATGCTCAATTATCTCAAATGCCATCGACATTAACTGTTCTGTGTACAAAGGTACAATCTTTTGAAGCACATTGGCTACATTGTCATTTTCTGTTTCTCTTATTACTTTTAACAGTTCACTTGTAACTGCTTTTACTTGGGGTTCAAGTAAAGCATGGGTTCTTTCTTGTGAAGATAGCAGTGTTTGTAGAGCAATTGCAGCTTCTACCTTCACTGGCAAATCTGTGTCAGTTAACAGAGCATTAATTGTGAAATGCACCGATTCTACCAACAGAGCGTCATTTTTGAAACGAACAGTAGCAAAACTATGTAGTACCCAGCACGCTCTAGCTCTCATATAACCATAATGGCTGCGGTACTCTGGTAAAACATATTGGCTGATCAGGGTTTCCACTTGCCCCTTGTACACTTTCTTCTTCAGTAATAAATCATTGAGAGTTCCCATCATGTGCAGAGCACCATCTCTTTGTCGAGGCCCACTGTCTATAGCCTGCCCTGTCAACACTTGCATACAGAAATGCATTGTCCTGTCCAACATCTCCTTTCTTTTCCGACAGCATGATATGAGCAATGTCTGTGCGGCTGTCACGGGAGACACGAAGTCTTCAAATATATCTAAAAAGAATATCAATAAACAAATATATTAAGTGAAATATGAGAAGAAATGAAATACATTTTGATGATTGTCTTTTACTTTTAAATATTAGTTGTTTTTAATTATATATACCTTTTTTATTTTTAATATTTGATATTATTATTAGACGCCTTTTTTTTAATAATAATATCAAATATTAAAATTAAGGGATTTATAACTATCCAAAGCTAATTTTTGAAATCTTAATATGATTGTTATCTTACCAAATTTGATACGAATATATTCATGAGGATCTGTGAACCACAACTCTTCATCGGCATCAGAGTAAGACATCAGTGGGAAAAGTACATCTTGGACGACAGCAAACATATGTGGTTTAAGAAGCTTCCATGAATGAGCATGGCTTACGCTATAAAATAAATATAACCAATTATAGTAAAACAAATAGTAAGCTATACTTTAAACAGCCCATTATCAAAACATAGTTATTCCATAGGGCATGTGTCAATACTATTCATTCTATTCTTTATACCAAGTTTTTTAAAAGCCCTACTTAAAAACGTACACTTACCATTGATCAATGTAGCTAAGAGTCTGTTGCAAAACTCGTGGTGACACATACATCTTGTTTCTATATTGATCTAAGACCCGAAGAAGAACTTCAAGAATCCCTCCAGTGAATGTTGTTAAATACCATTCAGCAAACTGGACATATTCTTCACGAGTATTCACAGGACTTCCATATCTATAATAAAAATATATGATAAAGAAACTGTATAAAAAAATCATAATAATTGAAAGTGTTGTTTGTTTAAATTTACTGTTATTCATTTAAATAGTGAATGGTTTTTTAATTATGGAAGTTTTATCCTAAATAGCACTTTGATTTCAACAAAATTATATACCTTTCAAATAGTCTATATAGAGTATGAACAGCCCATTTTTTGCATTTCCACCAGGGCAATTCCATGCGTTCATCCTCATCCACTTGTAGCGTATGCTCCGGAACTGGCTTTTCCATTACGAGTCTCAGAACTTCCATCCATTTGGTAAAAATTTCTTTAGTGATCAAGTCCATAGGCAACATATACTGAAAAAAATGTATCATATTATATCCGTGTCTTTATTTTAAAATAATTCTTGCTTCATACAAAAACATGTAACATATTTAATTTCAATGCAAGTGCTATTTAAGAGTAAACACATATCACAGCCTATTAACTTACTTTTATCAGGCCAAAGAAACATTTGAGTATTTGTTTTTGGATTAGGACTGATTCTATAGACTGGTCTGCTTGAAGGTTCACAATCAGGTTATACATCATAGGTAGAAGCAGATTCATGGCTTCGATTAGAGGTGCTCTTTTTTCTCCAACATTGTATTCGTAGCACTTTATTAGTTGATAGAGGCAAAGGAGAGCACCCATCCAACAATTTGGCTCTGGACTTTGCAAATATATATGTATCTTGTCCACGACTTGCGTCCAACGAGCAGGGAAATCATTTTTAATAATGGCCTTTAGACAGACACAAAGTTGAACTCTGATTATTTCTGGTGCTTGGACTATAGCCTCAACAATGATGTCTCTTATCATTGCTCGGTCTTGCTCATGGACATTGAATGGTATGGGTTCTCCATCTTCTGCTTCCTTTTCTTTCCATCCAGTAGTGATCAGATTTTTCAGATACACAACTCCGGCTTGACGTATAGGTATAGACACATCATTTGACATAACCACTTGAAGCAAGGAAGGTGCAAAGCCGATTATTTTATGTATCTAAAACAAGAGATAAACTTAAAAATATAAAAATAGATATTTAGACTTATCATAAAAATTACCTTTGTATTAGTATTTTAGTACCAAATATTGTTATAATTTACATATTAATCATTTCTAAATATTGAATTTTACATAACAAGTTACAAAATTTAAAAGGTAACTGTTTGATATACTCATATATTATTAATCTGGAGGTATACAAAGGTGTTAGTATAAAGTAACATGTGTTAGTATGAAATAATTCTCATCATGAAATATTAAACATCTTTTCAATGCCATTTGCATATTGCCTATAGATGCCTATAGCATATATATATATTGCTTTTCAATATGCAGTCGGTACTTATAATAGTTATATATAAACCAGTATGTCTATGTATTTGATTCTGTTCCATGATAGAGAAAATCAATAACAGTACCTGTCATTAGGACAAGTCTAAGAACGAAATACTATGAACCCAAGAATTTTCAATGTTAATGCTGAATCATTCAAGAATCTTATCCACAAACTCTGAATCACGGTTGGAATAATCGCGTATTTCCAAACTTTTTATTCGAATTTATGATGGCTGCTAATTTTAAGACTTTTAAGGTTAATTGTCAGGAATTTTCATATTTTTGTGCAATTTTCAGCAAACGGAAATAAATAATTAGCAATTAACAAAAAAAACATGCGACTGGGGGTCATACCAGCGCGGCATGATACTACACGAATTGATATGGAAGGTTAATAGGTATAATATAATGTCTTGGAATCGATGATCAGTGCAATTTGGTCGCGTTGCAAATTTCTCGAGCATGTGGGTGACAAAATAGGTTTACCTGAGAAAGCTGTTCCTCAGCTTGTTGCCTCTGATTTGGATCAATCGTCGCACGCAAAATTTCCGTTAGCTTTCTTGTATCCATTTTGACTTATTTTACATTGAATATCGAGAAAAATTATTTTTATCGGGGGGCATGAGCCGCCACCGCCGGGCGTGGAAGTAAAAAGACAAAAGATAATTTGTCTATGGTAATCGATCACGTGACACTTGCCTGGGATTCCTGGTAAGCT
>DWKL01001940.1:0-13572 GCA_018249415.1 Phareas burnsi | reverse complement strand
TCTACCATCTATAAACTGGGTGGCATTCATTGTGGTTGGTCTTATTAATTGAATTGTGTCATTGGTAAGAATTGCTTCACGGCGGATAGTGAGAGCGGCGGTGCTATCTCCCCGGTTGAATTTCTACCATCTATAAACTGGGTGGCATTCATTGTGGTTGGTCTTATTAATTGAATTGTGTCATTGGTAAGAATTGCTTTACGGAGGATTGTAACAGCGGCGGTGCTATCTCCCCGGTCGAATTTCTACCGCCTATAGACTGGCTGGCGATCGTACTGGTTGGTCTTATTCATTTCATTGTGTTGTTGGTAAGTTACGACCTACTGAAATCTGCGAGCGACGATTAATAGCATCTTAGCAACAAAGTAATAAGGTTAATAATAATTTGTGTTTGTTTTCCTCGCACGTCAATAGCGGCGGTGGCGTTTATGATAGATCGGTTATAAACAGTTTAGATTGGATGAAGTCTATTATTGACCACAAACATCACACGGAGCTTTCGGCCCGTTTCCTGGCGCGGAGTGAAATGGGGCCGCTCATGACGCACATTTTTACCTCTACATCCGCTCATATTTATAGGGCTAAGATTTTTTACGTATCCCACTAATTAAAACTGCCGGGGATAGATGTATCGGAAATCCATTCGTGGCTTGAATTATGACTCCAATACGTTCACGATGTTAACGGAGAATTTTTCGTTTAATTAGAGGAAACATCTCCGGATGTACGCTTATGTCCATAAAATGTTACTAATAACTTGGGGATCCGCTTTATTTCTTGTAACAGAGATGTTTTATAGCATAGAAGTAGCAAACGGCAAGTGGTAAGTAATAGTAAGTCACTGCCGCCCATAACTTTAGTTAACTCAAATAGGATTGAAGGTGTACTTCAGGTCGTCTATAGACACGTTCCTGGCTTTGAGAACTAAGTTGGAACGCCACGAAAGTATCTCTTACCACACCTGTCAAACTAGAAAAACTAGAGCAGGCTGTGCCTGTTAAACACAGTGTTGAAGCGTTGTTTCAAGGCAGACATAGATATGGCGGTGATGCCTCCGAAAAATATAACTATAAAGAGTTCTACCACCTTAATAGATAGGAAACGGACAAAAATGCATGTTATTTATGACGTTTTGTTAAATGGCTCATCATAATCATCATCATCAATCCATTAATGTCTACTGATCTTACATCGTATATGTCAGATCTACCATCTTAAAAAGAATACTAGAATAATATCATCTTCAACCCATTACTGTCCACTCGGCACGGGTGTCCGAATGATAAAGGTTAGGCCATAGTCCACAACGCTGATTGCGGATTGGTAAACTTCACATACTGTCGAGAACTTTACAAAGAAATCTCAGAAGTATAGGTTTCCTCGTCATGTTTTCCTTCACCGTTAAAACAAGTGATAATTAATTTATAATACTCACATAAATGATTATTGCATTCTAACTTAGTTTTCAAATGTGTCAAGGTATTTGGGGCTTCAGAATCCCTGTGCTACCATAGGATCCCGATTTTACGTGGATTTGGTAACAGATTTTCAGCGTCTCTTATCAATTTTAACGGCTTTATAAGTAAGGCTTCTCATTAAAGTATAAAATGTTTCGTCAAATTAGACCGTGGTGTTGGATTCTGAATGTGATTCGCTTTCCATAGTAGAGATTCAGATAATAATCTGTAGTTCAAGTCTTGTATTATAAGGAACAGAACGTGACACGGTCAGTAATAGTTGATGAGTGTTATGAAACGCGTTCAATTATTAAAATACGTTTTACTAACACTAACAACAATAGATGTTCATACGAAAGGCGATACGTGAACACGAATATCACGACTTAACGTGACTCGACTTTGTTTTACACAAAATCATTGCTACCAAGCTATTGTCTCCATTACATCGTTACTAAATCAATAAACGGACTTTTCTTTATTATTGATATCGATTTTTTAAGTTTGTCTAAACTTAAAAAGCAAAAATATGCGCTATTTTTTATATTGTTTTATGAATTATGATAATTAATATAAGATTATAGTCAGTTATATAGGTTTTAAGGCACACTTACAAGCCCTTAATGGTTCAACTTGGAAAACAATACCGCTACATATAATTCTGCCTGACAGTGGCAACAGGCTGTTATAGTCTTTTTTTTTATCTTTTTATCTTTATCCAGCTACTTAGCCGATCCGGGCACGAAAACCTTTGCCGTCCTTTACAATGACACAAACAAGTCATGAGCATGTTAACCGAACTAACCTTTAACAACTTAACTTAACCTACACTATTTTTTATAAGATTTATTAACTCTTCGTGCAACCGCATCAATTTTGCCGCTCCTAATTTTGGCCTGTCTGGGCAATTGCCCGGTTCTCCCCCCTTAGATCGGGCTTTGATAACAGCTGGGTAAAGTACTTACGTAAGTCTACACAAATTTATTTTATTTGTCATGTGTAAGGTTTTATTTGAAATAGGTTTGATAAATTAGAAATATTTAAAAAATAAAATATTCTAACGTATGATTATTTATAACTATATTTTTTAATAACTGAAGAGTAGTGAACGAGCGGGATGGCCACTTGATGTTAAGTGGTTGGTGCAACCATATATACCTACATCAACATACAAGACTGAAGTCCTATCGAAGATCATATGTAGACACGGTTGAGGACTCAGATGGTTGCCTCGCTGTAAGTGTACCCGATAACCGAACACAAAAATTACTTCAAGGCGTATTATGAGATCGGCGGTGATACCTCACCGAACGAATGGCGTTCTACCACCTACTTTACTTGACTGTACATTACACGGTCCTTTTTAGATTCTTGTAGAAACAGACTTAAATCGATGTCTTGCTTTGCGCTGGCACGATTGCATTTTATATCGATATTCTTAATTCTTTAGGTACCGTAGTGGAATGACAAAAACAGCCCACTCATAATTTCGGTTCGTCCGTCACTTAATTTAGAGTCGATGTCATTATGATCCAAAAAAATGCAAATTAATAAAAAAATGTAAAATTTTTATCACAAGTAGTATTAAACGTAAACTAGAAGTTGGCCGATTTTTGAAGATTTTACCGAATCTCATTTCACTTTCATCTTTTACGTTATCAAAAGGTATAAAAGTGTATCGAATGAGTAGAAACTGTTTTGACATTAAGGTGTTGGTTGAATACTACTCGACGAACGCCACTGATCCCTTATCCCACGACTTGCGTGCTCCGCATTGAATACCAAGTTCTCGTTCACTGCTCCCAAGAAACTTTATGTAGTTAATACACCCTGAATCTTAAAAGTACGGGTTTGTCTGGATTTAATAATCGGAATAAGATCTAGGCCCTGTGGGTAGTGAACTGGCCAGTATTTTCTGCGAACTACACTCGGTTGAACTCCTTTTTTATAGTTATTGAACAGTGGTATGTATCAAATTATCATCTAATTCAAAATGTTAATCCATAGATACTTCTCTTCAAAGCCGTTTTGATACACAAGAAATTTGTTTATGCCTATATATTCTTTAACTTAACCTGTAATCAGATCTAAGTAAAGACAGATTAATCAGACAAATAATTTTTTAACCTTGTTTAGAATATTTTATATATTATTATATTTTAGTAAGATTTGCATTTCTTAACCAATCTTTATACGTAGAGCGCTGTTTGTGTACCTATAATATTTAAGTTGCATTAGACAAAATGGACTTAATTATGTATAAACTAAAATGAAAACTTATTAGCGTAGTTATGACATTGCAACTTCCAATAAGTGAATTACTAATAAGAGGGGTGTAATCCCAGACCTCGCACATTTAATTAGAAACAAATAAGTTGATAAGTAGTGACAGCCTAGTGGTTAACCTCTCACGCTGGGTGTCCGGAGTTCGAATCTCGCACATACCTTTGATTAAGTGTTATGTGTGTATTAGAAATTTATTTAACGGTGAAGGAAAACTTTGAGGAAACCTATACGTCTGAGAGCTCTTTATAAAGTTTTCGGAGACGTGTGAAGTTAACCTAACTCCCTCTCATTCTGTGAGGAGACTCTTATCCAGCAGTGGGACATTCATGGATTAATGATAAATCCCTAGATTCTACACATTTTCAATGGTAATAAGTACGTCGATTTTTAGGTTCAAGAACGCAATAAATAAAATATCGATGGGGTTATTTACGTTTAATTGTTGTCAAAAATCAATAGAAATGCAGGAAGTGAGAGGCTTACCGGCGGCGGCTTGAGTGAAACCCTCAGGAGCGGAAGACGCGGCGGTGGCGACAAGCTTGCATTACAAATTACTTCTTAATGAACGCACGTGCGTAGTTAGGGCACGTCTACATTTGGTTTTGGGTAAACTAGCCACCTAACTAACCACGGGTAACGAACGATCATCTATTATTAGTAACAGTCCTACATTGTTGGGGACACGGGCAATGCTTCATATGGAATGTGAAGGTGAAATCAACCGATTTACTTTCTACCCATGTACTAAATTTACGTCTTAACTTAGAATCATAAACTTTGATGCGCGCTGGAATGAGAAGCGATCTCAGGGGAACGATATGGAAATGTTCAAATGTTAATTTACATATTTTAATACGTAAACTAAATGTAAAGAGATTGTAAATGTAAGAGACAAATTTATATAAAAGCGTAACTAAAGCATAATAGTAACGTTAAACGATTTGGAATCATTCATGGCTAGCAACCGCATTTTTCCAATCAATATTCGTAAGTGCATTTTAGTTCTGTTTACATAATGTCTGATCTTGAATAAACATTTTCTTGTGGGCGCTTGAGAGCATATAAATCACAATGTACCTAACTAAGGCTCAGACTGCAAACCATCCGGAATTATAGGGATCCGTTAAAAACCGTCCGAGTTCGATGTGCGACACACCATGAATTTTTAATCTGAAGAGAAATTTACTTAGTCGGCCGTTAGCACTTGCATTGGTTAGCTGTCGTCCTACCAGTTGTGACTCTGCCGGAGCACTGGTGCAAAAATTGACCGGAAGCACGTGAAACGGAATTGTTTTCGACATAGTGTTATCAAATTCATACAACTACATACGATATTTTACGGAACCGTCGCCTTGTGTCGAAAAGTATCGGATCATTTGTGTGGAGAGACACGAGCAGTTTCTGATCCGTTAATCGGAATCGGATGACCCCAGATAGTGTGCAATCGATATAGGAAAAATTGCGATAGTTTGAATCCGGGATACACCGAGACCATTTTTTTGGGTTTTTTTAGATTATAGGTATTTTATTGTGTGAGCCTAAAACTTGAATTATATGAAATTGATCACATGACATCGAAAGTATTTAACTAGTAATTATATCGACTAAGACAGAATTAGCCATAATTCCAATGATTACCATTGGTTATTACCAATACAATACTAACAGTTGACGGAGAACATTTATCACCCGATTCTAAAGGATAGCGTGTAGTCCGTAACATGCCGAACTCGGTTTTATCTTCGTGTTAAATATCGGGATCAGAAGTCCCCAAATCGTATTTTTATTTTATAATGTGCGAAGAGGAGCAAGCGAGCGTGCATGCCATCTAATGTTAATACAGCTCGTAGACATGCACATATAACTTCCAACAGAACTGAAATCCTATCTAAGGTCGTAGGTAGATGCGTTACTATTCCTGAGGACCGTATCCGTATATCACACCTCTCTAACCGAAACACGACATTGATGCACGGCTTATGACGAGCGGCGGTTATATCTCCCCAGCCGAACTATTCTGTTCTGCCACCTAAATTGTATGTAGTCGATTTAGGAAAAAATCTAATATTTCGTCGTATGCGCTTCATTGAATCCGGTATTGTTTGAGGACGTTTCATACCGGGTCCGTTAGATTCCAAATACTTTGTAGTCCAAGCTTAAGTGTATGAATGTGACCCCGGAGCGTTCACGACTGGCGAGAACGAGAGCAGCTCGGTGTCGGCTGCGCCGCCCACGCGCATTTGTATTTTAAAACCAACTGGCATGTCGCCAGGGGATCCTCGCTTACGACCTGGCCGTAACGAAAGTTATGATTATGACATGATAAACATTCCATTTTTGGGGTACCTTTTCTCGGTTAATATTTATGTTGCGCAGTATGTAACGCCTACGTTAGTATTTATGATACTTTTGAGCAAGGGAGCTTGTTTTGTTAATGATTGGTGTTTTTCGTCTATATCTACTACTTATTATAAAATTGTGTGTAGTCTAAAATAAGTAGCCGATTTGTACATTGAATATATTTTTGAAACACTGACGGGTATCGACTTTTTAGTGGTTACTGATCACAAAAGATTTTTTTTGAATTTTTGTCTTTGTCTTGTCGTATCATGCAAAAAATTCCTAATTAATTTTAATGGGTATTTTACATTTTAAAACCATAGAGTAAGACTTAAAGACTGCCATACGTTTGAACAAGGTTGGGAAAGTAAAACAGTGGTTATAGCTCGACTTGTCTTGTCTGAAATATGCTCGTCCGTCCTATGCTCGAGAGGGCAGTCAAACGTATATTGTGATTTTTTCATGATGCAAGAACGCCGCTGGCTGATATTTAGTTACATATTAATACAAAAACTATTACACATGCATTCGTCAACACTATCGTCAAACTAATCGAGGACTTCTTTATCCTGAATGGCGACGGCTCCCTGGAGACGATTTGATTAAATTTATGAATTGACGCCACAATCCCAGGCGTATTAGTGGAACATAATGAAATAGAATAAACCAGTGATAGCCTAATGGTAGGATTTTGGCCTCTCACATTGAGGGTCCGAATACTGGGATTTTGGGATCCTGGACAGGTTCCACAGATTTTTCGAAGTCAGTACGTATTAGAAACTTATGATCGCTTGTTTTAACGGTGAAAGAAAACAAATGAATGTTCTTTTGATTTAACTCTGAAGATGTACGTCGCGAGGAGACCTACATGTCTAAGAATTTTCCGTTAAGTTCTCAAATTTGCGTGAAGTCTAACAACCCGCACTTGATCAGCGTGGTGATTATGGCCTGACTTTTCTTATTCTGAGAGGAGGCCCATCGCCCATCAGTTTTCAGTCATGGGTTTATGATGATGATTTTATGTTGCAAGAGTGGCAATCCAGCGCGCAGGTCAGCTTATTTTAAGTGGTCCTGAAGACCTATCTGAGGTCGTACATAGATGCATGCATGTATATACTACCCTGAGGACTGAGGACTAAGACGATCTTCTCGCCTGTCAGTGTACTCCACAATTCCACCTCTTCAACGGAAATCGAAAAAGAATTGCTTCATGTCGGATTATGAGGGCGGCAGTGGCACCTCCGGTCGAACTAGAATTCGTTTCCTTGTTAAAGGGTGATGAATGCATAGAAAATTCCTCACCAAGTAGAGCATCTTTGCCGACGTGTATGTTGCAGTAGATGTGGTGGTCGGTGGGTACGACTGGCTCGGCCGGAGGTTCACCGCCAGCCTCCATCAACTTCAGCTTTGCTGACAAATCATGCACGTCTGTGGAAAGAAACATTCTTTAGTACCTATTTATATATTTTACAGATTTATATTTGTCACACCATAAGCCATCATAGATAGATAGATCATAAGTAGATATTTGAAATCTGTAATAATATAGATATTGTTTCTTTTCTCTATTAAAATGGGGATGTATAGACCAATTCATTCGATACAACCATGATAACTTGCGTACATAAAAGTATGTTTTTTTATTTTATTCATTATGGATAGTGAACGCAAAAATCATAGACAAGAAAGTCACATATTTCCTCGGAACAATATTAACATACATAATACTTAGTAAGTACACAATTGCTTATTTTAACCGAAAGCAGGTTAAATTAACCTATCGGTTATACAACTGAATTGGATTTTGCACTCTTAAAAATGTTATATACATGTTAAAAGTATGTTCAAACTATGTTCATATACATATAAATATAACTAATTACATAAATATCACTAATACATATAAATAACACTACTATAAAAATGATTCGTACCGATAGTGCATTCTATGGAATAACAAGAAAGTTTTCGTAGTCCTGCTCTGTATTCAATCTAATTTCGTTTAACATACAGGGCCAAAATAAAAAACCGTTAGCTATTGTTACAATGGCGGTCTGCCGCAGGTCAGAATTAGTAGCGCACATGTTCAAACAAACACGCATTGTTTACGCTCTCGCTGCCTGCGCTGTGGCGTCTTCACGAAACCATTGCGAACCTAGATTTATGGCACGTTGAAAACGATTAAATTACAGCTACTTTTGCGCTATTTTTTTTTGTTTAAAGAGTTGCAAACGAACGTGCAATCTACCCAATGTTAAGTGGTCACTGCAGCTCATGGACATCCACATCTAACTTCAAACAAAGCTGAAGCTTGAGGACGTACTTACACGCGTACTACTCTTGAAGATCGAGACGGTCGCTTCGCTGTAAGTGTGCCCGGCAACCGCGCTTCTCCAACCGAAACACAAAAACTGTTTCACGGCGGATTATGAGGGCGGCAGTTGTACTTCCGTGTACGAACTATACTTCTACCACCTATCCCATATCCTATATTTAATCTGGTTCCGTATATAAATTATGCCGACGACGCATTTACTTGTAAACACCATGTAAACTGAGCCATATTGATATCATTGAAGTACCCAAATTAAGAATAAAATTAGCAGAAATAATTTGTCGTAAATAAATTAATTCGACTTTTAGTTAATTTTTGTTGTTTTTGATTTTAAATATAATCTCCAGCTTATGATCGTAAGATTTAGATAATTTTCTTTTATCTAATATCTACAACGATTGATTTCTCATTCGTTAAAAGATGGGCCTTCTTACAAATTAATTCTAAATTGAACAATTCTGAGTTTAAGTACTTTGAAGATGTCGTTAATCCGTTGGTATTCAACGTATGTCGCGAGTTTCGTTAGTTACCTACATACAAACAGACGTACCTGCATACCGATATTGATACATGGAGGTCGTCCGATCATCAGCGTCCTGAATAAATAATCTGGTATTGAGCCACCGATATGGGCAGCGTAATATGTTATCCGATTTCATTTTAGAATATTTCTAATACTTAATAGTAACAAAACTTTTTATGGTCTCCCTTGGGCATTTTTATACAAAACTAAATAGTTATCTCAGTATTGTTTTTAATGCCCGTATTTACAAAGAAGTAATTACTGTCACTTGATAAAAAGGGGAATCTTCTTTTGACAGCGATAACTTCAAGCAATTACTGAACTATGAAATAAAAATGTCTGGGAGTGCTCGGCAAAGTGTTCAAAGACGTGTGAAGCGTACCAATCCTCACTTGGTCAGCGTGGAAGACTATGGCCTAACTCTTCCCACTCTGAGAGGAGACCGTGCCCAGCACTGGGACAGAAATGAGTTGATGATGATACATACAATACATATAATTTAGTGCCAAATAAAATAATTCAGTAGATACATTTCATTAGGTAGATACATGTTTGTAAATGCACTGACCTGATGGATCCCAGCTAAAACGTATGTTTATGTTTTTGAATACGTTCGCGAAGGCGAATATTAAAAGTTTTAACGATCGTTTTTGCAAGTCAGACTACGAGGAAAACATTAGCCACGGATGTTTTGGTGAATTTCTTTTATTAGCAGACTTTATGCAAAGTGAAACATATGTACGTGGTAAATGCAATTACTAATATATAAGTGACAAACAAACCAGAGAGTGGCATCCACGCTCTAGGGTCGATCCTATAAGCTTGACCGCTATTCATTTTTTATTATAAATTTAGCGGAAGAAGAGGCGAATTGTAGTTCTAACACAGAAGTTGTAAAACAATTTTTATATTGTAATATATGCATTTATCATATTATAAAGGCGCACAGTATAGAAGAAGAAGAAGTCGTGATAATAGTAGCATATAAATATAGTCATAGTTACAAAGACAAAATATAGCAAAGAACGTATTAAGAATGAACTCTTGAGATAAAATTAATTCTAGCCATTGCTTTGTAAAATATTTGTAGTGACTTGTATTATTTTTTGACAGTAATAGTTATTACAAAATATTTTACAAATTGTAACATTACGTCTCAAAAACATGTTAACTCATATAGGCATATAGATAAAATTTCAAGCCAGAATAAAAATTTTATTCCACACAAACGGCAAAATCATTTTTTAACAAAGGCATACACTAAGGTATTACTTAAAAAAATGTTAGATTAGGCAAAAAATACAAACAAGCAAGATTCTCACCTGACTTAAGGGCTTGTTTAAGGACTTTCCACTGTCTCGCGTGATACAACGACAAGCTGACAACCACCACAAAGAAAACAACGCAGCCGCTCGCCGCTAGAGTCAACGTGGACGTTTGAACGTCCCATTCCGACACACCACCACCACTTGCCGTCACTTTATCGCCGTAGTCCGCGTACTCGTAGTACTCGTAGTCACTAGAATCACTATCGTTCGTGGCATCCTTGCGGGCTGGCTTGTAGAAGGGCCAGATGCGTATTTCGTAGAGGGACTGGCAGACGGTGTCGCGGTGCACCTCGCAGGGGTACTGCACGGCTAGGCGGCGCGGGTCGCACCGCGTGCAGGGCAGGCAGACCCCGAGCTGCCGGTGCCACCAGGTCCGCCCGCGCTCGCACACGCCCTCCACTGACACGGAACCGAGCGCCAGCGCCGCTACTAGCAGGTACAACCTCGGTATCCCACCTCGCATTACCTGTAACGGATTTTGTATGAAAACTGCGGCGACCAGCGTCGTTTTTTTTATGTTTGTAAAGTAACAAAATAACATGCAGGCCACCTGATGTTAAGTGGTCACTGCAGCCCATGAACATCCACATCCAACCTGAAACAAAACCGAAGTTACGTTTGAGGCTGTATATGGATGCATCACTACTCCTGAGGACGAAGATGGTTGCCTCGCTACATGTGTACCTGGCAACTGCACATCTCAAACCGAAACACAATTGCTTTACGGCGGATTATGAGGGCGTTGTTGTTGTAGTAAAATTATGTTTTTTTTATGTGCGATGAGTAGTGCAATCGTGCTAGTCACCTGATATGAAGTGGTAACTGGACACAGCCCATGGATACCCACATCTAACTTCAACTAGGTTTGCTGTTTTATTTGAGGTCGTACGTATATGCGTTACTAGTCCTAAGGACTAAGATGATCACCTCGATGTCAGTGTGCCCGGCAACCGCACGTCTCAAACCGAAACAGAAGAATTACTGCATGGCGGATTATGAGGGCGTCGATGGTACTTCTCCAGACGAACAATAGTTCTACCAGCTTTAAAAACAAAAATGGTTATTCTATCCAATCAATTCACCTACGCAATATTGTCCAATGGCGTAATAGCCACTTAAGGTCTGAGGTCATTGTTTTCCTTCTAGTACGAGTGGAATATATAACTTAATTTTTATGTTTTCTGTAATTTACCCGAATATTACAGAGTTGTACCTACCTACAGATTAATGTTCAGTTAACTTTAACTACATGTCTCGGCCCATGAACGACGTTTATAAAATCATAATAAAAAGTAAAATCTTGATGATTAACGCGTTGTAAGATTGATAATAGTTAGATTTCATGGTCATTGGTTAGTTACATGGGTTGCCATATTTGTAATCGGAAGACAAAAAAATGTGTACCACTTTTTTGCAGCCACTACTGGAAACTGCAAATGGGCGATTTGCAGGCTAACATATTTTTGTAACTTAGACTTCTAATAATAATTAGGTACACTACGTTTATATACGTAGGGTTCGATTTGCCTCTAATACTTATTATACTATGTATGTAAGTATCGTGAGCGCTAAGGACCGCTCGTTCCAGAAATATCTGAGTAAATCTGGTAAACAATCCAGTAATACAGATTTAGATGTATTATCGATACAAGATATCAATTCGGGTTCATCTTTATACGCTTAGTTTATAGCCCAACAACAGGTAAATATTATACACTTATTCTAAAAAAATCATTGGTATATAAAATCATTATAGTTATTTTTTTATAACAATAATGATTTTATATAATGAAACAGGAAGATCATTAGTTATGATTGTTACTATACTATACTATACTATACATAATACCTGCATTCTAATAATTTATAAATGCTAGTATAATTCTAGGTATATAGGCAGTGCCAGCGGGCATTACGCGTATCAATTTAACGAACAGTAGTTACTCTAAATTAATATTGACTGTTATACCCAGTTAATTGGCCCGATCCATACAAGCGGCGTCGTTTCAAAGAGAGTAAAAATAAATGAAAGAGCTATAGATGTCTTCTTAGGAGTTTATCTTACATATTCGTTATATATATTTGATTTGATATAGATTCTTGTTGTTTTTTAAACTTTAACTAAGTTTAAAAAAATAACTAGAATCTACATCTCTGTTAACGGATAACAAAATTGTATTTACTTTTTTTTTTAAGTACAGTGTATGAATATTTTTAAGCGAATTCGCCTAAAGAAGGAGATTCTCCAAAAATGAGAGATTTTCAAATTGTTTTTTGTTTGTATGTTCATCGATTACTCGGCGATGTGTTTTCCGATTGAGATGATTTGTAAATCGGTATTTTGTAAGGCTAGTAGTAGTCCTCCTTTGTATTCATTTTATAGAATGTGAAAATCTATTCAGCAATATTCCTACAATTCTGAAAAAAATCCTTGTTTCATATAATTTCAAATAATCTGAATGTAGTTTTGGATTGGAGTCGTTTTGGATTGAACTAGTTAAGATCTGATAACGGGAACAGATAATGAGATTCAAGGTGGAACTTCTCAATGCTACTACCATTTTTTACATAAGTATATTAATATTACGCATTGATTATTTTAAAAAATGAGGCCTCCTTTATTAAAAACAGTTATAAACATAAATAACAGGTAAAGTGACAAGTTCTAATGTTTATGTAATTATAGTAATGTATTTAAATATTTAATTACCTCTGAGCTCCTATTCATCTATGTTGTGATTTCACAAAAGTCCGCATCTCAGAGTGCATTTGTTAGAAATCTCACTTTCACAAATTTCACATCGTCTATGCATGGTATAGATTTATACATTATTAACCGAACCACACTAAATATACGTCAAGTAATGTTTTCGTTGATATCCGTCACATCAAAGTGTTTGTTTTTCAGTGAATAAGAGGATATAAGATCGGTTATAAAGACGAAGTTTTGTTGGACGCGAGAGAAACCGTTCTATTCGGTATAGCGGTACGGATAACGCAAGTGGTATGGTAGGTAAGCGCGACTGGGTTTGGGACGGCTGCGCGACTGTAGTGCGTGTCCGCTGTCTCGACACTAGACAGTGCAGTCTCGGCGGTCGACAGACGCGGGACTCGACTTTTAGATTTAGAGCGTTGCGACGCGCGACTCGCATGGAGACTTTATATGTTATATAGTATGGAAAAATATTGTGAGTACAACGTACAAACTGCCCGCGTATTCCGCTTGCGTTGCACACTACATAACCAAATAGAACATATTATAGCTAGTGTACATATATATTCCCTCCCACGTACTCGTCTAGC
>DWKL01001939.1:0-13575 GCA_018249415.1 Phareas burnsi | reverse complement strand
GTGTGCCTGGCAACCGCACCTCTCCAACCGAAACAACAATAGCTTCACGGTGGATTATGAGGGCGACGGTGGCTCTTCCCCAGACGAACGATTGTTCTACCACCTATTAAATATAAATATTATAGATATAAAGGATATTTAATGTAACAATATATATGTAATAATTACAGCTTTTTATATTAAATGTTTGTAACTATTTTTTGTATTGTTTTTTTTTAATTTTAAATGTTGGGCATACAAATCTCAATGACAACGTAGAATTGCTAGTTTAATACAATAGCTAGAAAAATACAAAGCCGTATCTAAACCTGACCACGGCCGGAACCATCGCATCCCTTATCGATAGGAAGTGATCCATCAGTGCCTTATCTACAGGATACACGAGTTATACAACTACCGACACTCCCAAGCTGTTTTCAACTGTATTGATAACAAAATAAGAGTAGTTTTAGAGTATTTGAATATAGGGTCGGGATTAGTGAGCGGTCAGTTTAACAAGATGTACTGTAATTTTTAATTGTTTTGTTTAATTGTCGGTTTAGTCATAGACATGTGAATAATTTACTAAGACCGTTTAGTAAATTAACTATAATCATATTGGTTAGATAAGTTATCAGAAATTAATATAACGTAGCAAAATTCATTTCATTAATTGTTAGTCGTGGACAGAATTTTCTCCAACGAATGATCTAGATACCAGTTTCTTCACTGCCTGTACTTCTAATTTCTCTGTAGTCGCGCATTGTTGACAGTGTGGTCATGGTGATAATGATGATGGGGTGGTGAGTCATTATTGTTGTCCTTGTGGGATTGCAGCTCTTGCAATGCCTTTCCATGGGCATCTTTTGTTGGTATTGCGTGAACATTGAGTGACGGAGCACTGGGTGACTGTTTCGTTCGTGTCAGTCGAATCCGTATGTGATCTGCCCCGCGATCGTGTATCCTCACTTCACCCTTAACCACAAGACATACCGGATCTTTATTAAGGATTGTGTGTCCAAAATACTTAACAATTCACATCCGCAAAGCGGAACATAATCCCTTTAGTATTTAACTCCTTTATGGTAGAGATGTAGGTGGAGTCCAGGGATTTCTTAGTAGCTGCCTACACCTAACCAGGTGTTATAACATCATAATATGCATTGAAAGACTAACTCCATAATATTTACGATAATTTTGCTTCGTAACAACTTTGTATGGATGCATTGTGTCCAATAACTTAACACTGAGTTCATTCTGCGAGTGGAGGTCTAGAATATACCACCAAACAGGTACATTTCTGATTGGGGATAAGGGTTAAAGGTTAAAACCGTACCGTACTTTTTTGAAACCGTACTCAGGGTCTCTGAAAAGATATAACTAGTTGGCATTATTTATTTATTAAGGAACAATCTGTCCCGATGCTTTTATATTTTATGGTATTATTCTGTGGTTATCTGAAAGTGATGACCTATTTTATTGCTAAGGACACCTGTTGTACCACGCTGGTACATTTATCGCTTCTTGTAGCATAAAGAAATTTTGAACTTACTAACAACCGCTGTGTTCTCGTTCGAGAATGGAAATGTACTTACATGGCGATTAGTTATGAACAGATGATAAATGATAACGTTGTTTTACCCTGAACTTCATGATTATATACTTAACTAGATGGAGAATCGCGGTGAAAACGTGGGATAAATAGCCGCCAACAGTGGAAGCTATTTTCGTCACACGTCATATAACAATCAAAACCTATGTATTTAAGAATGTAGTATTCACAACCATTCGCATTTTATAAATTCTCGTGAAAAATTGGAGAAAAGATATATAAAATGCAGACGGGACAGTGCAGTACTATAGATCGTGTGCTTCAAGCTAAAACCATATCTATCAGTATCTAGTCAGGTTTATAATTAAAGGTTTAATTTTGTTTAGTACATACAGACACTTTGGAGCTATAAACGTATCGCACTACTTTTAAGTAAATAAAATTATTTAACATAAAGTTATGACGTAAAACTTTTCGGTAAGTGGTTTAAGCGGGAACAGGTCACGGGTCAAGCCGGTGCATTCGTATGCGAGACAAGGATACATAATCGATTAATCGCGCAAGGATGAGCGAGACGAAATAATGTGGCGCGGCGATCGCTTTGTCTTCAATTTATTTAAACAAAATGAAAAACGGTCTTGTCATAGAGTCATCAAAAGAGAGTATGGGCTTTTTACGTGTTACTTTAAAATATTTTATTATTAAAATAGAGATTTAAATACATGACACGGGTTGACCGCAAACCAGTATCTTTCTCTACTAATCCGCATGGTGAAGTGGTGAAGAACATCGTATTCTTCAGGTATCTTTTAGTTAAGGGAGGAGGCTCATGATAGCACTGGGCCCTAATAATGTCTCAATATCTGGACTGAACGATTGCGTAGGCACTATTGCGACACCAATTCAGCACTTTCAACATGGTGTACAACTGTTATGTTCTGGTTTGAAGGGCGCGTTAAGGAACAGATACTAAGTACGAGCCATTTCAACTTAAGCCCTTAGGAGCTACCACGCTTTTGTGATCGATCTTAGGTAATATTCCCGTCCTATACAGTGTCAGTAAGAGATGTCCACGGGGGCATTGACCACTTTTTTTATGCGAGAAGAGTAGCAAACGATTTTACAAGCTCACCGATGTTAATTGGTCACTGTAGTCCATGGGCATCCACATTTACCCTCCAACAGGACTGAAGTCCTATCTGTAGTCATACGTAGATGCGTTACTATTGAAGACTAAGGTGGTCGCCTCACTGTAAGTGCACCCGGCGAACACAAGTCTTCAATCGAAGCACACGAACTACTTCACGGCGGATTATGAGAGTGGCGGTGGTACCTCCCCGGTCGCACTAAGGTTCACCCACCTATAAATTTTGACATCTATGCCCTGAATGCTCGTTTGCTGCTTCCACTACACCAAAAGTTGGCACTTGACAACACGGTAGACGGTTGCATCCATCATATTACTAAGCATACATCACCACATCGACGCACGCATTTACGTGTCTTCCCAAAGTTAATTAGGGGCGCATCAACAAAGGAGTTAAAACCGCCGGCGCTATGCATAATTCATTGCAGCACCGCGGCCTTATCGGCGAGCTTCATCTGACCCGGCCGACACCAGTTTTAGGGTCCCGCAACTATCCCTGATTTACATTCGGAAGGGAGTTAAAAATTAAATTGCAATCGTTCCACATTACGTAATTTACGAGGTGCGTACGCAGAATCGACAAATGAAACATGATTCTAAAACTGTTTTTGTCCAGATACAAAGTTTGCCTTTGACCATGCTAATTCATTTTAAAAAGTTAAACTTTCGCAATGAAAGAGTTTATTGATGCGTTGCCATATTCGTATGGTGAAATGTAAACCTTTCTTACTAAAACTCACTACAAAACTGCCGCTACTCTAAAAATGTTTCGCTTACATAACTTACAGTTACTTGATGAAGATATACTTGATAAGAGAAATAAAGTAAACTATAAAGCATGAAATAGTTTTATCATACGAACAACGTGCAACAAACGAATAAACTAAGAGTTTTTGAGTTACGTTAATACTGTTATATATAATTGATATTATTGTCACTATTATCAAAGTAATGTAACCTTATTTCGTATAATTATTTAATAAAGTGTGCTTTTACAGAACACATATCACTATTCTTCACATTTAAAAAACATTCAGCAGTTCCAGAAGATTTCAAAGAAAACTTCGTCTTAATCTTAAATTTAAGCATAATAAACTAACTTTCGATTGATATTCAGAACGCTTAGAAGGTAACTTATCTATTAAGAAAAATCACCGGCCGTTATACTAAGAATGCGATCGTAGTTTCGTAAAAACGTTTGTGCGAGTTTCACGTACTTTATCTAGAAGCGAAAGATCTCCGTTGTAAAATACGAAGAATCAAATTGACTTGGAACTTGCCTAATGGATGACGAATTCTTATTGCAAAAATCTAATAAAATATCTGTAGCTTGAGTTAAACCAATATCAAAAAGATTCCATCTTAAACCTTTTTCTTTTGATCATAATAATAAGAGTTAAAATACATCATTTTCAATTAGAAAAAGTTTCAATGGCGACAATGTTATTTAGATGTCATTTTGTTTATAATAAGTTCCATTCTATAAATATTTCTAACTTGTTCGAATCTCACTTATCACTCCAAACTCCAATTATATCTCCAATATTTTATTTCAGTGCAAAATATCCATACAAACACCATCATGTGAAATGTAACTGAATGATACTATCAGTGGCGTGATCACCGACCGTTAACGATCAAAATTATAAAACCAAATTACATTCAGATAGTAAAAATGCTGTGCTTTAAGATGAAATGCTCGCGGTAATTTCACAGAAATGCACTAGTTAATAATGGCAACACATGTAAATGTTATGTTGGTATTCAATTATAAAAAAGTTATGCATAAAACATACAATAATCTGGTAAGTATTGGTTTAATTTCCGCTACAAATTGTGTCATCGCTATCGAACGCTATAATCTAAAATATTTTATGTTGCTATTTTTGAGAAAGATTATTTCGAAGTGTACGACTTGGCAAAAGGACTGAGCTAGGGACTTTTCTATATACTTTAAACAAATGTAAAATATTGTTTGAATGTTTTTAATCCATTTTGATTTTCATAAACGTACAACATTTACGAAGGGACTCTACACGTTTCTCTACTTAGTAATAATGGCTAAAATTCTCAAAGTATTCCAGCACTCCCCGATATGTTTTTGCACCAATTTCACCATACCGGAGGGGGTCGCAATTTTAGAAAATTTAATAGAAGTGAAGCTCCGCTTAGAGGGAGCTGACATCATCCTCCCCGGGGGCCGAGAACGCGTGCCGAAACAGCTGATTGCCGGCCGTCCACCATAAAAAATCATCCACACCCCCATCCACGCCAAAATCAACTTTAATCACTCGAACATAAGGACTCGTTCACGTTGAAGTGTTATAACGACCCTTACGCCGTGCAATTTCAACCGATTTTCAACTCAAACTCGTAGACTGAAGCACCAAAAGTGCTTGCGGGCGTGTCTCCCAGTACACGTCATCTACAGAATAAAACTGCCATGCGAAAGCACTTTGAACTTTAAACATTAAACATAAAGTCGGTTTCAGGTTGGAGGTGCGAGTTAACGAGATAAAACCGAATGGATTTTGTGCATTTCACTTGGCTGGAGGCCGTGGCGTGCCTGCGATCAAGTTAGCTGCATTCGGCGGTCGGCGCTCGGCGCTCGACCAATAAATGAAAATATTTCATATCGGTAGAAGATGAATTGTTCTTAATTACCGCCGCGCTAATGTTTATAGAGGATCAATTTCTGACGTACAACATCATGTTGCAGACATGATTTATTTATATGGAAAAGCAAGAATCTAGATGTTTGAATATTTTTGTCGAATGATTCTGTTCTGCACTGTTCTTTACTGTTCACAAACTTAATTATTAAACGTATTAGTAGTTGAAATGGTTTTTGTCCACGTTGTCAATGATAAGTACACTGCCCTAATGTATTATTAATATTTTTGTTGAGACTGACCACGTGACATTTTTGAAGTCGAATACAAAAGTTCAAAACATCGAAAGTTTAAACTAACTTTGTTATGTAATCAAAACTTTGGTAGCGAATAACTAGCAAGTATTCAAGTTTTTAATTAAAATATTTATGAATGGCGAATAAATTCTTATGATGTAGTGGTAAAGTCGTTTGTGCACTCTCTGGTGTCACAATGGTTTGCTTACTAATGTAGGCAATCCCAAATATGAGACCTACGTGCATTCAATCAATGCGCTGCCATGGAAGACTAAGTTGGAACACGTCATGTAAGCCTTCGCAAAACACTGCGGCATGAGGTAGAAATAGACGTTTTTGCATAGCATACACATAGCAAAAGAGCATGCGGTCCATCTTATGATAAGGATTCAGTGCCGCCCATGAACATCTATAATCAACACCAAATAATATTGAAGTCCCACTTAACGTCACCACAGATCCGTCGCTGCCCCAGAAGACTAAATCGGAACACTTTAAGAACGTGTACTCCCTTAGCTCATCCTTCAAACCAGAAGCACAATACAGCAGCATTCAATATCGCTGTTATAAGACAGAAATATATGTAGCGGTAGTACCGCAGGAGTCGAACCACGTAAGATGCTACTACCTTCCAAAGATAGATCTAAGATAAATTCTCCGGAGCATAGATAGTTTCGCCGCATTTGAACAACAAAGATCTTCTCCACCTACACCTCCGTTAGACATTAGTCCTCTTCATTAAACAACTTATACACCTATTCATACAATAGAATACGTACGTTGCACAGAGCTACAAATAAAACAAAACAGCCAAACTGAACAGAGTTGTGGCGTAATTAAAACTTTGGTAGTGAGTAACGAGCGTTCAAATTCGATATTTGAATATTTATGAATGGCGACTGAGGCTCTGCGGCGCGGCCACTGCAGTGTTTAGCGTGCTGATTTGCCGCAAAAATTGTTTACGCATAATAAACGGTTTCTTTAATTGAGATGATGATTAGTATAAATTCCTTCCATCAGATGACCGATAATAAATTAATGGCGACTGATGTGCTCTGAGGAATGAGCCCTTTAGATAAATATACGCATGTTTTATTCTGAGCCTTTTTAGGTAACCTAATACTATACTTAGAACTGTAAAGTGAAGATAACTATAAAATATTCTACTTATTTATTACAACAAATATATCTCTCTATGTATTTAATTTTAGTTAACAATTCATAAACAAAAACCTATGTACACAATGTATCTGAGCAATATGTAATACAATAATAAAATATTAACCAAACGCGGGCCGCGGCTCGCTCCGCTCCTATAGTAAACAACAAACGCAATGTAACGCAACGTAAACAAAGTTCTCCTCAACCTTCGCGCCGCGGCGTCATGATCTGGCTTTCGTAAGCCAATCACGCTCGTCTTATCGACTATTTAGTGATGCGCCTACTATTATGTAAGACTGTCTCCTAAACTTTACAGTCCACTAATGATTCCTTGCATTGTCTCCATGCAAGGAATCGTCTAAAATGAATTCTCAATAAATTGTATACGCTCAATTGAATTTCTCTATAGGTATTCTATAGAGAAATAAGTAGATGTAAGATTTTTTATCAACGGTTTCTAAAATATTGCAGTTAAAACATAAAAACGTTAGCTATTGTTGTGCCATGGTATCCATTGGTTATGTTTTTCCTCTTTTTCCTTTTCACTCGTATGTTAATAAGTAACGCTATCATAAACAGAGCCCTCCGCAACTTTTTCACAGTATAAGTAGAGTTCAGCGTTTTGTTAACCAATCACTAATTATCCTTTTTTATAAAGGTATCATTAGGTAAAGTATAATTTCTTATTTTATTTTATTAAATTATTAACGTTGTATACGTTGTTCTTTTGAAATTTAAGAATTCTATTTTATACATATTTAAACAATCAATCGACTAGTTTTGTTTCTTCAATATATTTACGGATGGAATACGCAACATTATTTGCGACTTTAATAAATATGAATATCCAAATTGTAAGACTCGCAACATTAGATGAGCGTGCATCCGAATGCATTTATTTATTCGTTTTGCTTACATTAAACTCCGATATTTCCCAACACGGACACACGGCGAACCGCAGCGAAATAGCTAAGCTAATGGATCCTGTTTTAGCGGATTTCAGAACAAGAGTGAAAGCTACTCTCAGCTTACTGTATTCCAGAGATAGAAATCTATTTTGTTTAGCATTTAAATTTTAAATAGTACGTATTTTGGATAAAATTTCCGTCGTTAATCCGTTACTACTGACTGGTCTCCCGTCAAGGTCTAGTCTGGACTACACCAGATTGGCCACGTGCTGATTAGTAGACTTCACACACCTTACGAACCATTTATAAAGAACTCTCAGACATGTGATTTTCCTCACGATATTTATTTCACCGTTTAAGCAAATTATCAGTCATTTATAATATACACGTCACTTTTAAAAATCAAATCGGCGCGCCCGGAGTTCGAAACCGGAGTTTACCGCTAGGCTATCAATGCTTGCTGCTAAAGTCTATATTTAATTAATATCTCAGTGCCCTCTCCGTACCTATTGTTTGAAGAATCGTCGATCGTTAATTGTAAGTTTCGTTTTTTAAAGCTTTTAATTGATTTAACGATATAAGTCGATACTCTATTTACATTCAAATTAATATGCATAAGGAAAATTAATCATGCATAATTTATATGAATACAAATGGCGGTCTTCGCCATAAATAGAAACAAAAAGAGCGATAAGAATTATAACTAGAATAAGCAAGAATAGGAGGATTGGCTCAGATCCAGTCGAAAGGACTATTCTTATATACAACTCATGTTTTTAATACTTTATGTAGTGCCGATTTAAACAATACCAACATTTAGCACGTTCGACATGATTTTTGAATTCTATTATCTTTTTTTATTTATCAGGTTTTTTAAAATTTGAATACTATCATCACAATCCGGTTCACACGCTTCGTAGCTTAACCTCTTTACAAGTTTATCGATCAGTAATGTCAAAGTATGAGCGACGTGACTTTGGCCGCGCGGCGTTGTGACGTGTGCCGACCTAGAATAGCACCATTCCCTCTCTTCCGTGGATACCATGCGTGGCAACCAAGGGATTAAATCTAGGAGGTGGACAAGAGCCTCTTGTTTGAATTTTTTTGTAACTAAACCTAGCGATAAGGCAAACAGGTCAGCTCATGGAAACCAATCAACGTCGCCTATGGTATATATATGCATCACCAGAAGACTCATCAACGCCTCGTCAGCTTTAAAGGAGAGCTCTTTTTGTATTTACTTTGAAAAGCCCCATATCACCGCACTTCGGGAATATCTCAGAAGGAAGTTCATTTCACATGAACAACACTTATCTATTGTGGCCATCAACACACACGGTGACACGGTAATACGGTATGGTACAAGAACAAGTACGGTCAGCAGTGGACAATTATGTGCTGATGAAAGATTTAAAGAATGAAGGCATAATTAGTACACAAAAATGCAGCCGATTGGGATAATTTCTGGACACGGTATATATATTTGTATGTCGAGCGATATAAGATCTATGTCTGTCATTGTAATTCATTTGGCCGTACTGCGCCTACTCAGGCCGTTTCACTTGACAAAAGAGTGATATTTTCTTTGTGGAATCTTTAATGGAACGGTGTTTAAAAAATATGTTATACATGTTGCGAATAATGTAATATAAACATTGGAAGATATTGAAATTTTTAATTATTTTTGATTTGACTGCAGATATGTAGATTTTTTTTAACGCTAACGCACATATTTCTAATTAGCTTTTACACATGATTTTGTTCAGTTGAATTTTACTTCAATTCACAGTACGTAGGTAGTTTGGTCGAAATCATCGATTGAACCTTCCCGGAATTCGACGCAAAATATAACTCTATTGGTTCGTCGTACGTATGGTATGAATGAACAATGAGCTATATTATCATACTTCGCCACTGAGAACTTGAGAAATTATTTTGTCTTACTACAAATACTCTTAACACAAATCAGCCTAACCTGTGCAAAACTCTAAAATACAAACTGATGGTGAAAGTCGTACGTTACGTAGTGGTCAGCGGAAGTCATTCTAAAACCTAGATTCAGTAACCACCTAGATACGTATCTACGGAGGTACATTGTATTGAAGCTAGGTGGTATTTACACTTTGATTATATATTTGGCTAGATAGCGCACGGTCCTTTGTTGGTACAGAAAAGGGCCAAATTTGCTATGACTTAACACGCACAAGCCAAAGCACTGCACTGCCAGGAGAGCTTTTTAAATTAATCTTCTTAATTTTTTAAATGACATATATTTAAATGACAAATGTGGTGCTTGTTACACTTTTATAATAGGTATGTTTTGATTGTAATGTGATACGCGATGTGTGACGAAAATAAACTCCACCGTTTGTCTATTTTATTCAGGGTTCTCTCGCCCGCGATTGTCCTAGTCGAGTATATATAATCAAACTCTGTACTACGGACAGAGATATGTATGTACGTTCCGAATCGATACTGCGGAGCCTCGTGCACGCCACTAGCAGTACAAATGTTGTATAGGCTGATGTCGACGAGCAAAAGTAAACGTTGCAATATATAATCACATTTGATAAAAAAATTGCTTCTCACTGACATTTTACTCGCGGCGCTATCAGAAGTAATACCACACTGTCAAGTAAGTACACCGTACTGTCATGTTTGTTTCATAAATATGTAATTATATATCCTGTGTACCTTACAAATATTTATACAAATTTAAATTTAAAACCACCATGCTTTTAACACTCACAGTTCCATACTTTGATTCCGTGTCGTAAATATCATGGGCACACACAAAGACGACTATCCCGTACATTCAAACTTAGAACAGGTTCATAATTGAACTACATGTTTGCCTAATCGTGGATCGAAGTGGGAGCCCTCTATGTGGCAGATCTGTGTGGTGACCATCGTTTTAAAAGTATTTGCCTGTTCATCTTTAGTGATAAAATGATATTTAATTTTAAATTACATATAAATATCCTAATATAAAATAAACTTATATGCCAATGTTATTTTTATTTGAGCTTGTAGTGGCCACCATGTGGACACACATAGACAGTACGGTTTAATCACTGTAGCTTTTAGAAACAGTGAAACTAAGCTCGGTTTCGGACGGTTCACGCGGCGGTCCTACTACACACAGAAGTATGAACTAAGTACACAAAAACTTACTTTGTTTGTTTTATTTATCTCCACAGACACCCACGGCACGGACCAGAACTCTATAGATACATCACTGTATTCTGATGTCCATAACTTGAATTCTACTTAAGATATTTTATTACAAGTTACCTAAATCGATGGGGAGAATTTTCGTAGAAATACCAATGAGTACACGATAATTTCATTTTATGCATAAGTTCATTTTGAATAAAATCTCATTTTCTTAATTTTTCAAAGTGATTTTAATCTTTGAACATTAAACGTGTATGATGATAGCAGAACGAGAGGCATGCCGTGGTTTGAAGCACATGTTACGTGACAACTAAGTAAAAGATACAAAAGTATTAAAACTCTATTTTTTCTATTGTTTGTCTAATTTTTATAATGTGTATATTTCGTGATTTTTATATTATGTTCCCATTTGGACTCGTAAATATGCATTCATCCTATGACGGGATATTCTATTTAGTATTGTGTTTTAACACTATCCAATTTGCCTAGCCACTACGCAGGCAAAGAATATTGGATATACAAACTGCAAGTATAAGCAAGCACTTATTTTTCTCTTCGAGTTATTTGAAGTTGCCTCTTATTTAAACACGGAGATACTCACACATAAGCTTTATCATCCAACGAATTATAGCCGCGCTGGATTCAAAAGCTCACATCGACTACTCGATACCGCTCGACAATCTCTTTATTTCCGAATAACAATTTTATGTATATTTAATTCAATGGCACATTTCTAGTCGTCGGAATGACCGGAAAATATTCCCACTACATCCACCGGGCGGTCTAAGTGGTTTTAGAATACTAGTAGCCATAAAATATCAAGTAGGTGTCTATACATATTTATTAAATTTACCGGTCCATTCATACAGAACACGCTAATGTTAAGTTGCTGCGAACTGTCGCCCGCGCCTCGCTTTACAGATAACGACATGAACAAACATCGTTTGATGCACACCAGTAGATACTTTTATATCTAACAAAATGTTGTTTCTGCTGTCTTTATGATAAATATGATGATTGCGTTTAATTAATGAAGTCACAGCTAAGTGTAAGGGTATAATAATAATTTGCTTTCTAAGTTTTGGCATCGGCAAGTACGATATACGAAAGAACTCAACCAGATCTGGGGTTTTGTCTAAAACAGTTGAATTTAGTTGTATTAATAAAATAGTAGACTATGGATGAAATATTAAGGTAACACTTGATTTGCAGAAATTTCACTAACAACACGGGACTCGCGTGTCGGCCGTGTCATGTGGGAATTAAAAAACATGTTTTGGCTCTAATTTATCGTTGGTGGTGAATATATCAGTTATAATGGCCATATTTTGTAATTTTTATACCGACAGTTTGTTCACTCGTTGGCAGAAGTTAATAATATTATATTTCATGTTAAATAAGTTTTTTATATATTTTATTTTCTATGTTGTTGTTAACTACATACACTAATTTTCAGTATAATTAAGTAAAATTCTTATCTATGCTTATTTATAGTGTAGAGATAATCCAATTTGTTGTTTTACAGTTAATCACCAACTAAACATTGTCATAAATAGGAAGAAGATCATTAAGATTTTACAAACAAGATTACCAAGATTCGTACAAAACAAGCAAAGAAAAGTCTATAAAAAAAGAAAAAATTATTACGAGCAAACAGGTTTAATTTAATTTATACTACCTAGTTGTTTTGTATATATATGTACCCGCGCACCATAAAACCACAGGAGATAACGAAGTAACGGCGAAGAATAATAAAATGCAAAACATTGAAAATTTACGAACTGATATCCAGTTTCGTAATATCCTCATTATGATACCTACCCAACTATACATCCATTCACAATCAGTTATAAATACATTTATACCTATAATTTATTGTTCAATCGTGTAGCGGCTCTCGCTTCTAGTAGAAAGTCGACTGTTGGTAATTCCAGTGATAGATAGTAATTTCTTTAAAATTAAACCCAGTCAAAATATAACTAAATCACTAAATTCATCTGAAGGCTAGTCCATAGCTCTGCCTTCGTTTATAACAAATTTTGTTGAAGCTTGTATAATAATGCATGTCCTAAAACATGTCTTAGTTGCGACAATTTCTTCATAACACATCTTCTAATTGCTCACTGAAGGCGGTAGAACACTTCAACGATCGCTTGCAGGGCAGTACCGCTACACCTGTTTCTCCTTTATAGCAAGTAGCAGCAGCTGAGTTCTGCTTTAAAGGATGTGGTAGGGAAGATTCACTTTTTTAAAGCATTCTATCTTAGTTCTCAGAAATAGTAAAGCAGTTAGAATTCCTACTTAGGTATATCGGTATAACGGGTTGGTTTCAAACGTTCATGGACGGCAGTGACCATTCATCAGGTTGACTACATGCTCGTTAGTTACTTCCATGACATAAAAACAAACAAACTTCATACTGCAAATCGAATAAACCCTGGGTTTACTTGGTATGCAACACGTAAACGGGAAAATTGATTAGTTGAAAGCTATATATCTTAAATTTTATATTATAGACGAGCGGAGCCGGCCACGCGATGCTGTGGCTTCCTTGTATTTCGTTCAATTATTAGATATTATAATTGGTATTGGCATTACGAAATTATTACATTTCTTATGGGCAATGTACCTTTCATAGATAGGTAAAATGTACGTCACACAATACGTTGTAGTACTCGAAACTGGGAACTTTTGGTCCGCGATCTTGCTGCACTACTCGAAATATTAAAATCGTCGATTTTGC